>SKCR01040049.1:0-135061 GCA_019454045.1 Zanthoxylum bungeanum
ATCACGCAGCTGGCCTTGCAGGGTAGAAGAGATACCAGAGGAAAGAAATGACTTTTAGCTGGATTCGGGATTAAACCTGATAAACCACTGAACTGCCCAAGACAATCTTTGATCAAGGAAACAGAGGATGCATCTGCTTTACAAAAAATCATAAGGTCATCCGCAAAGCATAGATGAGTAAGACGGTCCTTAGAACACCGCCAGTGGAACTGGAAACCCGGATTAGTAGCCATATTACGAAGAAGACCTGACAAAACTTCCATAGCCAAAAAAATAGATAAGGAGACATAGGATCACCTTGTCGCAACCCACGACCCCCCAGAGAAGAAACCATGCAGCTCTCCATTAATAGAAACAGAGAATCTAGTAGTAGTCATACACTCCTGAATCCAAACCACCATCCTCTCTGGAATACCAACAGTCCGCAGAACCTCAACCAAAAAATCCCAACGAACAGTGTCATAAGCTTTCATCAAGTCAATCTTAAGAGCACATCTCGGGGAACTGCCATTCCGGTGATAATTCCGAACCAATTCCTGACACAAAAGAATATTGTCGCTGATACGCCTTCCAGCGACAAAAGCAGATTGATTATGACTGATCACTGATGGGAGGATAACCTTGATTCTATTCGCAATAAGCTTAGCAATGCACTTGTAAATAGTATTACAAAAGAAATAGGCCTATAATCCTTAACCTGGGAAGGATTAGGAATCTTAGGAATCAGAGCAATGGATGTAGCATTAACCTGCCTCAAAAGACGCCAGAAGAAAAGAATGAGTGAATAGCACATAGGACATCATTCCCCACAATATTCCAACACTTCTTAAAGAAACCCGAATTAAACCCATCTGGACCTGGAGCTTTATTGTCCTTCAACCCGAACAGGACAGCCTTAATCTCCTCATCCGAAACCTCCCGAGAAAGAGCCACACTCTGCTCAGCAGTCACGTGTCTAGTAATAGCAGCTTGAAGGGCCACCCTATCAAAATCCTGCTGACCATGCTGAGGACCTAAAGGGTCTCAAAAAAAGAAACAATCTCATCTCTAACCAAAACATCTTCCTCCACACGGGTCCCATCCTCCTTAGTAATAGAAGTAATCTTACTACGACCGTGAAAACTCTTCATAGCGGTAAAAAAGAATTTAGAATTCTGATCCCCAAGGTTAAGCCACTGAACACGAGATTTCTGTCTATTGAAGCCTTCTTCAGCCCGACTCAAAACACCATAACTTAACGAAAGACGAGCTTCTTCAGCTAGCAGAGCAGGGTCACTAGGGTAGTCCTGTAAAGCACACTGCACTCTGTCCAGCTCCTTCCTAATCTCCAAAACTCGACACGAAATCTTAGAGAAATGCTCAACATTAAATTTCTTCAATGCCAACTTAACATTCTTCAGCTTACAACATAAACGGAACATCGGAGTACCATGAACATCAATATCCCAAGCCTTAGCCACAACAGAGAGAAAATCAGGATGATCCACCCAAAACTGAAAGAACTTAAAGGGGATTTTCCTCTTAGGGAGCTCTGCAAGCTTAACAACCATAGGAGAGTGATCAGAAATTCGGGGAGGAAGAAAGCGGGCAGAAGAACCCGGGAAAAGACACTCCCAAGAAGAATTAACAAGAACACGGTCCAACTTGCGCCAAATAGGGGACTGAATCTGCTTATTAAACCAAGTAAACTTACAACCAGAGAACTGAAGATCATCCAAACCAGCCTGACCCAAACAGCAACCCAAATCATCTTTCCAAGCTGGGCCAAGCCACAGATCCACCACAATGCTCAATCGGAGAACGGATGGCATTGAAGTCACCCAAAACAAGCCACGGGGAATCATCATAAATACTACCACTAGTAATCAGGTCAGCCCAAAGTTCCCGCCGCTTCTTCTCGTAGTCACACTCACCATAAACCACTGAAACTACACAATTCCACATCCCAGAAATAGGAGTCACACGACAATGGATAACTTGAGCTGAGGACTGAATAATGCTAACAACAACGTCACTAGGGTTCCAACAAACCCAGATACGACCGAACGGGCAAATATCAGAGTGGCAAAAAAACTTCCATGAAGGATTTATCACACGAGAGACATTCATAAAATTAACCTCCTTAACCTTGGTTTCAACTAAACCACACAACGAGAGCTTCTCATCACAAAGAAACCTCCTAACTTCAGCATGTTTTAATGGGTCATTGAGACCCCTAATATTCCAACAACCAAAAATCATTAAAACAGATGAAAAAAAGCCAAACCCACGAATCAACGTCGACGACCCCCCCTAGGGGACTTCCACTTCTGACTCCTTTTACCACCAGAACTCTTTTTAGATTTGTTACCATAAGCCAATTTCTTAAAGTCCAGGGAATCAACAGCCTTAATAGCCAAACTGTTAACCATAGGAGTGGGCGAATCATAAGCTACAGAAGGCGAGCACTCATTTAACTCAGAAGTAGGGTGATCCTCAACAAGACGTGAAGAATCAAGGGAACACTCACCTTTCAAATTACCATCTGTCTCCACAGAAACTGTCTCAGAAGAAACCACAGGCCAAGAAGGAGTAACCAGAGTCGAGTCCAACACATTAGAAGAACATTCTCCCAAAACAAGAGTTCTATCAGCATTCTGAGGCAAAACACCACTCGAAATAACATGAGGGATCAAAGAAGTACCCTTACCTTTCTTGTTTTTAGTGACCGGGATCCAGGCCCCCTCCTGATCCTTAATAGAAACAATCGTAGCATCCTTATCCGTAGACGGAATAGATGGCTTGGGAATAACGGGCTGAGCAAGTTTTTAATCTCCTTGCTAGGTGCCTTTTTAGGGCAAGAGTTCACCGAGTGGCCAAAAACTTCACAAGTAGAACATTTTACAGGAACCCATTCAAACTCAACCCTAATAGGAACCCTAGTGCCATTAGGGTATTGGAAAACAATCTCCTCGACAAGGGGGTTCCGGGCATCAATCTCAACACAAACACGAGCGAAACTGAGTCGTTTCCTGGATAGGGTAATATGGTCAGCATTGAGAGGTCTCCCAACTGCACTGGCCACACAACTAATCCCTTTCGCCGTCCATAAAGGAAAAGGTAGGTCAAAAAGTCTGATCCAGACCGGAACCTTGAAGAGGTCCTCCTTAGTCAAAGATAAATTTGGATGCCAAAGTTTTAGAACCAACGGTCTATTAGCCATATGCCAAGGGGCTCCATCCAACACCACATTAGCCTCTTGAAGGCTATTGAATCTAAACAAAAAGAAACCATTATCGGATGTAAGAACTTCTAGCAAACCCATCCTTCCCCATAACTTGTGTGCAATAGAATTGACAGTTTGAAAGGGTAGTCGTTTTCCCACAAAGTAACCTACTAAAGTATTCCGCCAGTACACACTTCCTTCTTCAATAACTTTGCAGGTGGGCACACGACAATCTTACCATCAATAATATTAGGTTTGACATAATGTAAAGTAGTGGAAGAAAAAGTCGAATCGAGATGGTCAATTCCCATAGAACCATTCAATGCAGAGGCATAACTCTTAGGACCACCAGAATAACCCCCACCTACTACTACAGGAGCCGCAGGCACAACATCCTGACACACACCCAAGGCATCACCAGTCACTCTTCTACCGGTCAATTGGGCAGCATTCTGCCCCACAGCACCATCATTCACAATAACAGAATCCATCAAGGCACTACAAGCAGAACCAATCAGACTCGCTTCACCCCAACCTGCCAGACTCACCAATCTTCAATCCATTCTTCACATCCACTGCACCAGAGTCCAAACTGCCCGCAGACCCCCCTGCAACACCAAATCCAGACTCACAGACAACACTATCAGACCCAGGGATTACGCCAAATCCAGAAACATATAAATTCAGGCCACCAGCAGCTCCTCCAAACAACGCCAAGAACAGAACCAGATCCAATAGTACCCTCATCAACCTCAAGACCAGAACCACTAGCTGACATAGGTTGAATGCCAATACCAGTCTGACTACTACCCAAACAACCAGCAAGACCACTTGCACCTACTAGACTCGGCTCACAAACAGCGACACATTCAACCCCAGGACCCGAAACCATCCTCAATCAAGCAATTCAATCATCACATCACCTTCGACCACAACCCAAGGAAGTACCCATAGCGCCAATTCTAGAGCTATCATCATCACTGACGGCCGCAGGGGAAACACCAAATTCATGCTGACGAGAAACCACACTGCACGTAGGACCACCAACTGAATTGGTCACTAACGCCGGCGCCGAGATGGAAACAGAACCAAGCTTCAAAGGAGGCGAGGCAGAAGCGGCCGCCGAGACAGCCCTAACAGCCTTACGGCCAACTCCAGGGAGGCGCGGCCCCACAAAAGGAACACCAGACGGAGGCATGGGAAAAGACTAAAGGGTAGGGGAAAGAGCAACAGGATGGAAAAGGAGAATCAAAATCGATCTGAGAGTAGATCTGAGAAGAAAGGAGAAAGAAGGGCTAGGCGAGAAGAACAGCAGGCGAAGCAAAGGGAAAGATACGAGGGGGGGTAGACGGAAAAGGAGAACCAAAATCGATCTGAGAGTAGATCTGAGAAGAAGGGAGTACGAAGGGCTAAGGCGAGAAGAAAAAAGTTAAGCCGGTCTGAGAAAAACAAAGGGAAAACCTAAAAGTAGATCTGAGAAGGCAACTAAAAAGGAAAAAAGACAAGCCGTGGAGAAGTAAAAGAAACTGAGAGTTAACAAATTGGTAGAAGACCAGAGAGATTAAGGTTCACGACGAAGACGAGAATCGCCGAGAGGGGAGGAAAAAAAAGGGGAGCATTTTTATACACTGACAAAAGAAAAGAGGAAAAAAAAGAGTAAAAAAAAAACGTAATATACAACATTTTGAAAGAGAGAAAAGCTTGAGCTTTCCATGGCTATGGCTGATCCCTTGTTGAGGAGGGATTCCCCTTTTCAAGTTCAAATTGACTTATCTAAGCTTGGCAACTTAGTGCGTCTCCATTGCTAGCAAAATACAATCTGATTTCATGATTGTGGTTATCATGGACGTGAGTTTCATGGTGGTTAGGGGCTGATCTTGGTTGGGTTTTGTTCCTACAAAATCAGTATTCAAAGTTCTTGGGGTTTTGAGAAAGATGCTTGGGGTTTGCTTGGTTTCCAACCCAAGTGAGTTCTTGTCATTTGCATAGCGAATGAAAACACTTGTGAGGCCTCGAATGTTGTGAATTGTGTTATAAGTGGCATGGTGAGTGAAAATGCTTGTGAGACAGTGAGCATTGAGGGAGTAAACACTTGTGAGGTAGTGTGCTTTGAGGTTGAAAAACATAGTGAAGCTGAGCAGGTGTGTGAGGAGGTCTTTGCAAGTATGGTTGAGATAGTGGCCATGAGTGATGCTGAAGCTGTGGGAGCTGGTGAAAAGAAAGTAGATGTGGTAGTGAAGTTTTTCCATAACATTTTCTCTATTGTTTATGCTTTTTCATCGCAGGTACAAGTGGTCAAGTATGATTCTTTTATATTTCAATATCATCGTCCAATTGATTTTGTCATAACTATCTATAATCCGGTTCGGATTCGAGGACGAATCCATTTCAATAGAGGGAGAATGACATGATCCAAGGGACAACATTTGACATGAATGCAGTCACCCAAGGAACATTAGAGCCTTTGCAATTGCCAACAGGCCCAATCACACGCCAAAGAGCTAAGAAGATCACAGACAACAACGTAATATATAATATTTTGAAAGAGAGAAAAGCTTGAGCTTTCCATGGCTATGGCCGGAACCTTGTTGAGGGAGGGATTCCCCTTTTCAAGTTCAAATTGACTTATCATGGACGTGAGTTTAATGGTGGTTAGGGGCTGATCTTGGTTGGGTTTTGTTCCTACAAAATCAGTATTCAATGTTCTTGGGGTTTTGAGAAAGATGCTTGGGGGTTTGCTTTTTTTCCAACCCAAGTGAGTTCTTGTCGCATAGACAAGCAGCATAAGCCAGAATAGTTGAAGTCATAATGAGTTGAGCTAGTCTAGAGGTTATTATTAAGTTAAGGAGCCATTTAAAGGGTAAAGACTTAGAATTATTAGATATCAGGGGGATCGATTAAAGTGAAAACTTATCAAGGGACCCACAGTAATGAAAAGGAGGAATTAGATAAATAATGGTATTCGAACCCAAGGTTTAGTAAAAAGATACCGTAAGAAATTAAAGATGAGAGAGTTTCTAGGGAAAGAATGATATAAGGAAATTCAAGGAACTAAGATGAGAAGGGAAAGGTTAGGTAAAAAGGCAATAACTGACTTGGAGATTTAGTAAAAGATATCCTAGACATTCGAGGCTGAAAGAGAACTTTCAGAAGAATAGAGAAGTAATAAGTTCAAGAAACTGAGAAAAGAAAGAAACTTAAGCAGTAAGATAAGTTTATTAAAGAGGAATAACAAGAGAGTGTAGCAAAACTCAGACATAAATGCCCGAGAGTTCTAGGCTTATAATTCAGCCGTATGTGCAACTAGATCACCATAGCTAGAACGGTTACAGAACAAGGTCCCACCCTCCCAACCCCCGTCGGATAACTATCGTAGAAACAAATCTTCAAAGTTACTTAAGGATGTTCTCAGGAATAAGTAAAAGTATAGTAAAAGAATATTAGAAGCATAAGACTTTCAGATTCAGATTAAGAATGAAATAAAGTAAGTGATGGTTCCGAATAAAAGAGTTGAGAAAGAAGTTGATAAGATGGAGTAGTGCAGAAATAAAGTATTAGTAAAGTAACAGTTGAGATTTTAATAAACCAAGGTTTGATGAATAGTAAGTATGTAGAGGAAGAGGATATTTCTCAGAAGAGAAGACGAAGACATAGGCCACAGAAGTTCTTAGCTTAGCATAAGACCAAACAGAAGACAAGAAGAGTGCTAAGGAAAAAGATTAGAAGCAAAGCTATGGAGGTTCAGTGATAGTAGTAGAAGAATACCTAGTAAGAAAAAGATCCCTTACGTGTTAGTTCCTGTTAAGCACGTTAAGTACCCAGCCCCAGACTTAGTTGACAAAACCAATATGGGTTTGGGACGGCCTAAGCCACGAGTATGGGTGGTTTGGTAGATGTGTAGAATAGTACGGAATCTAGAAAATAAGCTATTACAGAGTTGCAACTATTATATGGAGTGAAACCTTGGGGTATGACACGTGTATGTATGTTTGAATGATGACCCTTGACAGGACTAGACTTAGGAGAACAAATCAGTGAGGAACACTGCAACTAGACTTTTTTTTTGGGGATAAAGTAAGTGTATTAACCAAAAGAAAACTATACAAGAGCAAATGGGCATACCCCAGACTACTATAGAGGACATGCCCTCCTAGAAGAAAAGCCGAAAGGCTACAAGCAAAAGAAGATCAACATAAAATGCCATCGGGCAAGTGCCAAGATAGGTGAAGCCATTTATTGTCATAAGATGGATTCACCTTCCGTAAAAAGTTAGCATAATTCCGAACATCAAAAACAATATCACTAAGCAGGACATAAATAGGCCGAAGAGGCGCATCATGAGTGCGGGCATTCCTCTCCCTCTATAAATGGTAAACTGACGCGGTAAAAGACAGCCGAACAAGAAGATGACTCAAAGAGGCATCAGAAAACTGACACGTCCACTCAACAGTCTGAAGTCAATCTCGGCAACTCCAATCTAACCCACACATAGCCAGCACAGTCGGCCAGACCTTAGAAGAGAATGAGCACTTGAAGAAAAGATGATCAATATCCTCACTAGAACAACCACAAAGAATACATCGCGAGCAAGCAGAGATACCAAACCTCATCAAACTATCCTGAGTATAAATGCCTCCCTGAATAGACATCCAAAGCAAAAAAGGAATGGCGGGGAATGGCCTCCGGAACCAAACAAATCAAAACCAATGCACCAAGGTTCCCCTTGACCGTATAGCATTCCAGGCACTATCCACTGAAAATCTCCCTCTACTATCATCCACCCAAACCAGCTCATCCTCCCTCAAGCTAGAAGGATTCGGAAGAAGGGCCCGAGCCATATCAACAAGGGCGGCAGACCTAGATGGGGGCCATCGCCAAGAAGAATCAGAAATAATGGAAGCAATTGTAGCCATCCTATCCAAGCCAGAGTCATAAATCACTCTCTCACCCAACGTATCCATAATCGGACCCATAGGATGCCAAAAATCAAACCACAATAAAGTCTTCTCATCATTCCCAATCCTAACTCTCATCCGCCGTCGGGACCAAGAACGAAGCTCTAAAATCTTACGCCAACTCCAAGAGCAATATGTAGGGCAATGAACCTCCCAAAAACTTCTCCCCCTCAACAAATAAGACTGAACCCAATTCGACCAAGAAGAAACCTGGCCAGAACAAATGAACCAAATGTGCTTAACAATAGCCGCTCTATTCCAAGATTTCAATCTCTTAATCCCCAACCCCCCTCCTTGGGAGGTAAACAAACACTACTCCTAAAGCCACTCTCGCCCTAGAAGAGGTGAGCTCACTACCCTTTCAAAGGAAAGAATGGAGAATCGTCTTCACCTTCCTAATAACAGACTTAGGAAGAATAAATAAAGAAGACCAATAAACTTGAATGGAGAATAAAAACAGATTTAATGAGCTGAAGCCACCCGCATAAGGGTATGGAGAAAAGAATGGATTAAAGTCGGCATTGAGAAACAAGTATGAAATACAGCAATGGTACAGTTTAAGTAGAAATATGCATATAGCTCAGCCCCCAGCGAAACTACCGGACCCAACTTTCTTAGTAAAATTCCTTAAAGTGGACAATAATAAAGGACGATGTATATAAGGAGTCAGACCCTACATTACAAAGTCATAAGTTATACAGATAAGCATAGATAAGGAATGATAGAGAGAAACCGGTAAGCAGCCTAGTATGAACGCGTGTACATATATACCTTCCAAGGTCAAAGCTGTAGTAAAGGAGCTCAGTTGCAAGAAAGTGCAAACACCTTCAGAGATAAAGATCCGTCAGTAAAGGAAGAAAAACTTAGCCTAGTATTATACAAAATAATTTTAGAAGGCGTTGAGTTCTTAATAAATAGGTTCTTAAGTTATATCTCCTTTCAGACGATCATAACAAGTCTAAATAATCAAAAGCTGGAATATATAGATCTAAACTATGAACCTTGTATTCTTCGGAGTAAATAGCTCAAGTGGGAATGAGCTGAAGTAAGTCGAGTATAATGAAAAGTCTAGAAAGTGAGATTCCTTGATACACTATAAAAGTTGAGACATGACCATAGCGTGAAGTATTGAGCAGGAAGTTTTAAAACAGAACAGTGAGTTCCCTCTCGATCTACAATTAAAAGTACCGAGCAGAAAACAGAAGCCAAGATAACGGAAATACTGAGACGAACGTGAGTTAGTTTTCAGAAAAGTAAGAATTCTAACAAGTATGGCAAGATGATTTTGAGTATAAAGTCAGTTAAGGCTGGTAGTTTGAAGCGAGACCGTGAACCCATGGGTCTGTGGCGAGACCCCGAGTTTAGAAAGGATTCGAGGACGAATCCTATTTAAGGGGGGAGAATTTGTAATGACCGGTAGATTTTACTGTATACAACTATACTGCTACGTACGACGAAGACACATAAAATAAATCATGTTGAGACCTAAATATACTCGTGGAATGACCTTGGGGACAATCGGTAAATACCTCGAATCCCGGGACGAGACTGTCAGTTTTCCTTTTGGATAGCCCGTGGTATTTGGGGCATAACTTTTCTTATGAACTCAGATTTTTATGAATTTTATATCGTCGGAAATTTGGAATTTGAGATCAAGACTTACAACTTCCGCGTTGAACATTTTCTGACAAGGAACCCACTTGGATTCGAAATCCAAGCACACCCCAAGCAACGGACAGAACCCCAAGAACCGCAAATTTGATTTTGTAGGAACAAAACCCTTCCAAGGCCACAAAGAACTTGCCCTTGAGAACTTTAAGATGAATCCTTGTAGTGTTTTGCTAGCAAATGGAGAAGCCACTAAGTTTGCCAAACTTAGATAAGTCGATTCAAACTTGAAAAGGGGAATCCCTCCTTACAAGAATTCGGCCATAGCCAAAGCTTTAAGCTTTGAGTTTACAAATTTCGTTTATTACCTCCCAAATGAAAAGAAAGAAGCTTAAATAGTGATACAAAAGAAACCCTAAAGGCATAAAGACAACAATGCCCCTAAATACGAAATTACAAAAATACCAAGTCTTTAAGTCTTCAAATGCCTAGAAAGCTTTATTCTAAACTGATTTGGCCAAGTGAAATGGCTTTGGGCCCTTTCCATCGAAGCCCACATGCGTCTCTATTTGTTTGTTGCAGTCGGCCATAAAACTCTGAACTAATCCCGTCATTGCTTCTTTGAGTCTTTTGGTCCTCTGCCTCGTAATTGGCCCTTCTGGTACTTGTAATGGGTCTTTTGCTTTGTTGTCGTCCTGGATCATGTCATCCCCTCCCTCTTGAAAAGGATTCGACCTCGAATCTGTACCTGCATCAAAATGAGTTAAGTCAGAAACATTAAATGTAGCAGACACATTATACTTACCTTGTAAATCCAGCTTGTATGCATTGTCATTAATCTGTTCCAACTTGAAATGGACCATCCCCTCTCGGTTGTAGCTTAGATTTACGTTGTTCAGGAAATCTCTCCTTGCGCATGTGTACCCAAACCCAATCTCCGGGCTGAAATACCACACACTTTCTTCCCTTATTAGCATGAGAAGCATATTGCTCATTCTTCCGTTGTATTTGCTCTCTTGCTTTCTCATGTATATGCTTGACCAAATCGGCTTCCGTTTTCCATCTAGCCCCGCATGCTCATCAACGGGCAAAGGTAACAAATCCAATGGAGTTAGTGGCTGAAAACCATAAACAATTTCAAAAGGTGAAATGATGTAGAAGAATGAATGCTACGGTTATATGCAAACTCAATAAATGGCAAACAATCTTCCCAACTCTTCAAATTCTTGCCAACTATAGTGCGCAATAATTGAGATAAAGTCATATTAGCTACCTATGTTTGTCCATCAGTCAGTGGATGACATGTGGTAGAATACAATAGTTTGGTGCCTAGTTTAGCCCACAAAACCTTCCAAAAATGGCTAAGGAACTTAACATCTCTATCAGATACAATACTCCTAGGTATACCATGGAGTCGCACTATGTCTCTGAAAAATAAATCTGCAATGTTTGTAGCATCATCGGTTTTATGACATGCAATGAAATGAGCCATTTTACTAAACCTATCAACTACAACAAAGATTGAATCTCTTCCCCTCTTTGTCCTAGGCAAACCTAACACAAAATCCATCGATATATCAACCCAGGGTTCACTAGGTACAGGCAAAGGAGTATACAAACCATGTGGCATTAATTTAGATTTAGCATGCTTACATGTTAGACACTTATCACAAATACGCTCAACATCACGTTTCATTTTAGGCCAATAAAAGTGCTCATGTAAAATAGCTAAAGTCTTAGTAATCCCAAAATGCCCCATCAAACCTCCCCCATGCGCTTCCTTCACAAGCAACTCACGCATACTACAAGCAGGATCACACAGCCTGTTCGCTTTAAATAAGAATCCGTCATGAATGTAAAACTTTCCAAAAGATGACTTTGCACAAGTAGCAAAAATCTCACCAAAATCAGAATCACACTCATATAATTCCTTAATCAAATCAAATCCCAACATCCGTGCATGCATTGAAGTAAGTAAAACATACCTGCGAGATAATACATCAGTCACTATGTTTTCTTTACCTTGCTTGTAGCGTATAACATATGGAAATGACTCAACGAATTCCATCCATTTTGCGTGTCGCTTATTCAGCTTACCTTGACCCTTCAAGTGTTTTAATGATTCATGGTCGGTGTGGATCACGAACTCTTTGGGCCACAAGTAGTGCTGCCATGTCTCAAGTGCTCTCACAAGCGCATATAACTCTTTGTCATACGTGGGGTACCTCAAAGCTGCTCCATTCAGCTTCTCACTAAAATAGGCTATTGGCCGCTTTTCTTGCATGAGAACTGCTCCAATACCTAACCCTGATGCGTCGCACTCAATCTCAAATGTCTTCTCGAAGTTGGGTAGTGCTAAAATGGGTGCACTGCATAACTTCGCTTTAAGGTCCTGGAATGCTCGCTCTTGCGCCTCGCCCCATTGAAAACCAACTGTCTTCTTTACTACCTCAGTCAATGGCAATGCTACTGAAGTCCTTGACAAATCTCCTATAGAAGCTCGCTAACCCATGAAAGCTTCGGACTTCTGTCACTGTAGTTGGTGTAGGCCATTCCTGAATTACCTTTACCTTCTCCACATCTACCTCGATGCCATCTGTACTCACAACAAAGCCAAGAAAAACAATTCTATCCATGCAAAATGTGCATTTGTCAGAGTTAGCATACAATTGTTCTTTTCGTAAAACATCAAGTACATGCTCCAAATGCATTACATGCTCATCTACTGTTTTACTATAAACTAAGATGTCATCAAAATAAACCACAATAAACTTACCTAAAAATGCACGCATAACATGATTCATCAATCTCATAAATGTGCTAGGTGCGTTTGAGAGACCAAATGGCATAACTAACCATTTATACAAGCCATACTTAGTCTTAAATGCAGTTTTTTCCACTCATCTCCCTCTCTCATGCGAATTTGATGGTATCCACTCTTTAAATCAATCTTACTAAAAATTTTGAAACCATGCAATTCATCCAACATGTCATCTAGTCTAGGAATGGGGTGACGATACTTTACCGTAATATTGTTGATAGCTCGGCAGTCAACGCACATACGCCACGTCCCATCTTTCTTAGGAACTAGAAGCACTGGTACTGCACAAGGACTCATGCTTTCCCTTACATACCCTTGTCCATCAACTCCCGTACTTGCCTTTGTAGCTCCTTTGTCTCCTCGGGATTGCTCCTATAATCCGGTCTGTTAGGAATGACTGCTCCAGGTATGAAATCTATCTGGTGTTCAATACCTCTAATGGGTGGAAGCCCACTAGGTATGTCCTCTGTCAGTACGTCACTGTAATCCTGCAAGAGGAAAAGATAAAAGCATAACGAAGATCCAAGTTGCAACCAAGAGGGGATGGTCTTTTCAAGTCTTGGAAAGGATCAATGACAATGCATATAAGCTGGATTTACAAGGTAAGTACAACGTATCTACTACTTTTAATGTTTCTGACTTAACTCATTTTGATGCAGATTCAGATTCGAGGTCGAATCCTTTTCAACAATGAGGGAATGACATGAGTCCAACCACACCAGAGACATTACATGATGCAGCTAACAACTTGGAGGAACCCATGCAGTTGCCAACAGGTCCAATCACACGTCAAAGAGCAAAGAAGATCAGAGAGGCCTTTGCGGGACTAGCTTAGAGCTATGTGACCAGTTGCAGCAACCAAGTCAAGTGCACACCAGAGACACATATGGGCATAACTAAAGAGGTCCCCAAGCTATTTCATTTGACCCAGATCAGCTCAGACTGAAGCATAGCAGAGCAGCTTCAGCACCAGCACCATTTTGATCCGATTTCACCCATTTTGGGACTATGTTGAATTCGGCCAAATGGGGGCATTTTTGTCATTTTTGCTCGACATTTTGACTTTATTTATGATTTAATTAGCATGGTTGACTATGCCATTAGGCTTAATTATGCTTAGATTTGTACTTAGCCGGAAGCACGTCAATTTACTATAGCATGTAAGCACCTTAATTAGCTTAAGTGAGATTAGCTTCTAATCTTTGTTTTAAGTTTATTTAGGTGCAAAAGGACCTTAATGGTCGTGGTTGAGGTGCTTGACTTAGGGCTTTTGGTAATTTTAGCTCTAGGGTCATTTTAGCCTTTTTACTCTTTTGTAACCCTTATTATATGACTCTTCTTTGTATTTTTGGATAACCAACGTAATATACAGAATTTTGAAAGAAAGAAAAGCTTGAGCTTTCCATGGCTATGGCCAAAACCTTGTTGAGGGGATTCCCCTTTTCAAGTTCAAATTGACTTATCTAAGCTTGGCAACTTAGTGGCGTCTCCATTGCTAGCAAAATACAATCTGATTTCATGCTTGTGGTTATCATGGATGTGAGTTTCATGGTGGTTAGGGGCTGATCTTGGTTGGGTTTTGTTCCTACAAATCAGTATTCAAAGTTCTTGGGGTTTTGAGAAAGATGCTTGGGGTTTGCTTGGTTTCCAACCCAAGTGAGTTCTTGTCAAAATATCTCTACATTGAACAATAAAAGAACAATAATAACACATTAAATTGATAATAGAAGTCGTAAAATGATATTAATTGATATCAATATCCAGAAATGATCAAAACAGTAGCAAACCATAAATAAATATAATAGAATTCGGGGAAGCCTAACCGAATATTCCTAATGGTAGGCCGTATATTCTTAATATTAGGCCGTATATTCTTAATAGTAGATCAGATATTCTTAATTGTAGGCTGAATATTCTTAATGGTTGGTTGGATATTCTTAATTGTAAGCTGGATGTTCTTAATGTATGCCAGATATTCTTAATGGTATGCCAGATATTCTTAATTGTAACCGAATATTTCAAAAAAGGAAAAACAACAAAATCACAAAAATCCAACAAATATGCCTAATAAGTCAACAAATGTGGAAATTGTTCCCAAATGTCTAAAGTTGTATCCTTGCACCAAAAGCTCCTAAATCTCGTGGCCTTCATGTACTACAACAAGGCCCAAATTATGTGTCTCAAGCCCATTAAGTCTTGTCTTGGCCAAATTTTTGGTGTCGGACTTGATTCGGCTTGATTCATCAAAACTACTTCTATATTGGGCTTGCGTCATTCTCATCTATTTCAATCCGGTTCTTTAGGTTTGAAAGTTATCTTGGACTTGAAGATTGAATACAAATTAACCCACAATAAGCCCAATTGAACTCTGTCAATGAGGACCCTCTGGAGGGTACCCTGGATCATATCAGTATGCTTCGTGGTTGGTTGCATGATGATTGTAAATGTCTCCGAGTGTATATGTATGATAGAACTCGGGTTATGTATGGATTGTGTATGGTATGTGAAATAAATGGATGATTTGAAACCGATGAGAATATCAGAAGTTATAAAGCGTGTTTGCCAAGTTGTAATGGTATGTACTTATATGTATAAGAATTACGATATTGTATTTGCATGTATATAAGAATTAAGTATTTCCATGTCCTCCGAATCATTTTTCCTTGCTCTAGTTAGGAATCATTTTGTAATCATCCTAGATTTCTCCCCGAAGTTCAGTACAAGCTAGGGAACCAGATAGTAAGTTCCAAAGAAAGTTATCCAAGAAAGTAAAAGAGAAAGATAAAGCTAAAAGAGAAATAAGAAAAGTACAAGGATGATTAGTAGTTAACAGTAAGAAAAGATATAAGATACATGATCAGATCAGTAAGAAAGTACAGGAATCTATAGTAGCCAAGGGAATAGAGAAAGCCCCAACATGTATTAGAGTTGTCCAGTAGAAGCAAGACTCATTTCCTCCTTAGGAAATTCTTCCAAATAAATTCAATAGCCATCGATATCTTCTTATAGCTAGTGAGTTCCCCGAGTAACAAAGAATAGCTGGAGAGACAACAGGAGTAAGAAGACCCAGATTAGTCTTAAGAGCCATAATGGACCTAGATGCCAAAAAGGATTTAGAGAATTCTAGATACCCAAACCCCGATCCAGATCCCCAAGTAAGAAATAGAAATGGTTAGTTAACTTAACCCCCAACAATCTGATAGAGACAAGACCTCAAACTATCTAGTCTTCGAACCTTACTATGACACCAGATAAGGAAGTTGCCCTGATAGAGCTTACCTCATACCTACCTCACATGAGGAATAGACCCTACCAGGACGCAGAACACCAGAATAAAGATATCAAAGCTCGTCGAGACATAAGATGTTTACTTTCATCCCTACCAGCATAGGCATATATGACTATAAGAAAACTGACGAGAGTTCACATAGGATCTCAGAAGATTGATCACCCAGAAAGAGATTAAGAAAGTTTCGAAGTTATTAGAAAGAGAACCCAGTGTAGCCCAGAGGATAAGACAAGTCAGCACAAGGTTTGCATCACTAGTAAAAGTCCACATGATAGACCAATACGATAGAACCTAAGGATCAGCCTACCAGCCAGTAGAAAACCAAGGAAGTATAAAAGAACAACCCCATGAGGATAAGGATTTTTTAGAAGTAATGAAGGTACTAGTATGGACCAAAGAACAAAGCGTCATAGTTGTGGTTAATGGCAAGAGCAAAGAGCATAGATTTAGGAAATAGCCAGAAAAGCGAACCACCACTAGCCTTAGTAATATGGTGTAGAGCCAAGGAATAGAATATGGAGACAATAAGAAGGAAATAGAAGTGGCAGGAAGATTCAGTATGAATAGTGGAATAAGAAAAGAAGTTTTGAGATAGTAAGATAAGTGAAGACCTCGGAGAAATCAATAACGAGTAATGAATCCTAAGACATGGACACAATCGACCAGGTCCCCGCGGAAATCATGATGACCCTCCCTTCCAGAAACCTCAATTCTAGAAAACGTGCAAATACCTAACCAGAGCGTTATCAAGCTTAAGTGTAAGTAGAAGTGTGTATTTGAAGATCCTTATGGAAGGAATAGGCTCAACTTAGAATCTAGTAAGAGGAGGAATAATAAGAAGAGCAATTGATAGGTTAGGTAAATTGCGAGACAACTAGACAAAAATCAATGAGTTTAAATAAACATAGTGACATGATCCAAAGGACAACATTTGACATGAATGCAGTCACCCAAGGAACATTAGAGCCTTTGCAATTGCCAACAGGCCCAATCACACGCCAAAGAGCTAAGAAGATCACAGACAACAACGTAATATACAACATTTTGAAAGAGAGAAAAGCTTGAGCTTTCCATGGCTATGGCTGAAACCTTGTTGAGGGAGGGATTCCCCTTTTCAAGTTCAAATTGACTTATCTAAGCTTGGCGACTTAGTGGCGTCTCCATTGCTAGCAAAATACAATATGATTTCATGCTTGTGGTTATCATGGACGTGAGTTTCATGGTGGTTAGGGGCTGATCTTGGTTGGGTTTTGTTCCTACAAAATCAGTATTCAAAGTTCTTGGGGTTTTGAGAAAGATGCTTGGGGGGTTGCTTGGTTTTCAACCCAAGTGAGTTCTTGTCATTTGGTATCATGAGCTTAGGGTTCTGAGGTCTGATTTCCTATCCTTTGTGTTGTTTAATCTTGTATTCATCTTTGTTTTTGTTGTTGTTGTTGATTTCGGCCATTAAGGAATTTGTCCTCAAGTTTCGGCCATTGGCGTTCTTGTGTGTTCTTTGTTGTTTCTTGCTGATTCTTGTTGATTTGTGATCAAAATAGCATGAATAACATTCTGCCCTTGGGTGTTTTTGATTGATCATGAGTATTTCTTTGAGTTAATCTTTGGCTACTTAGGTCAAAATTGGGGCTTTTGTTTTCTTTGCTTAAATCAAGTGTTTAGTTGTTAATTCTATGTTATTAGGACGTGTTTAACATTGTTATTAAGTTATTAGTGTCAAAAATCCAAAAAAAAAAATGAATCAGATCAGATTCGACCTAGTGAGATTTATTGATATATCTTGTCTTGCTATTGTTGAATACATGCAATTAGTGTTGTTTCCATAGGTATTATTCATATCAACTTTGCAAAAAATCAGAATTGACATCATTCATCTTGGTATTTACGTGAGCTTACTTGTTTGCATTCTTGTGAAGTTAGCACAATCTTGTGAGTTTGAGTGAAAAGAAAGAAAGATTGAGTGCATTATTGATGAATGTGAATGTGTAATTGATGAAACAAATCTGAATGCACCAAATTTGGTGATTGGAGTGAGTTGTATCATTGCTATCTTGCTGATTTGTGTTGTTAATGTTGAAGAATCAAGTGAAGCAAGGTTGAGTGCAACAAATTTGCACTAAATTCGTGTGTATCCAAGCAAGTATCACTTGCCACCTCTTGAAATATTGTTATTATAAGTGAAGAGGCAAAAAATTCATCATTAGCTTGACATGGGAACTTGTGTGTAATCATTTGTTTTTAAGGTGCTTGAAGAGGCAAATAGCTGCATCACTTAGTTGCTTGCATAAACTATTTATTTGGCTTGTAATTTGACTTGGCTGAATTTGAAATTGAGTTAGTTACATTGTAACTAGATCATTTATACTCATTTACAAGTTCAAAGGTAGATATTACCACATTGTCGAATTGATTGTTACATTGTCATTTGAGTTGTATTCATATGTATTAAGGATAGAACTTGAAAATTACCGAATGTGGTAATCTTGTTATTTTCATTGTATTTCATTTGCTTTGTATACAGTTTGAGTGTGAGAGACAAAAGAAAAGAGTAAAAAAAAAACGTAATATACAACATTTTGAAAGAGAGAAAAGCTTGAGCTTTCCATGGCTATGGCCGAACCCTTGTTGAGGGAGGGATTCCCCTTTTCAAGTTCAAATTTACTTATCTAAGCTTGGCAATTTAGTGGCGTCTCCATTGCTAGCAAAATACAATCTGATTTCATGATTGTGGTTATCATGGACGTGAGTTTCATGGTGGTTAGGGGCTGATCTTGGTTGGGTTTTGTTCCTAAAAAATCAGTATTCAAAGTTCTTGGGGTTTTGAGAAAGATGCTTGGGGGTTTGCTTGGTTTCCAACCCAAGTGAGTTCTTGTCATTTGCATAGCGAATGAAAACACTTGTGAGGCCTTGAATGTTGTGAATTGTGTTATAAGTGACATGGTGAGTGAAAATGCTTGTGAGACAGTGAGCATTGAGGGAGTAAACACTTGTGAGGTAGTGTGCTTTGAGGTTGAAAAACATAATGAAGCTGAGCAGGTGTGTGAGGAGGTCTTTGCAAGTATGGTTGAGATAGTGGCCATGAGTGATGCTGAAGCTGTGAGAGCTGGTGAAAAGAAAGTAGATGTGGTAGTGAAGTTTTTCCATAACATTTTATCTATTGTTTATGCTTTTTCATCGCAGGTACAAGTGGTCAAGTATGATTCTTTTATGTTTCAATATCATCGTCCAATTGATTTTTTCATAACTATCTATGATCCGGGTTCGGATTCGAGGACGAATCCATTTCAAGAGAGGGAGAATGACATGATCCAAGGGACAACATTTGACATGAATGCAGTCACCCAAGGAACATTAGAGCCTTTGCAATTTCCAACAGGCCCAATCACATGCCAAAGAGCTAAGAAGATCATATAGACAACAACGTAATATACAACATTTTGAAAGAGAGAAAAGCTTGAGCTTTTCATGGCTATGGCCGAAACCTTGTTGAGGGAGGGATTCCCCTTTTCAAGTTCAAATTGACTTATCTAAGCTTGACAACTTAGTGGCGTCTCCATTGCTAGCAAAATACAATATGATTTCATGCTTGTGGTTATCATGGACGTGAGTTCTATGGTGGTTAGGGGCTGATCTTGGTTGGGTTTTGTTCCTACAAAATCAGTATTCAAAGTTCTTGGGGTTTTAAGAAAGATGTTTGGGGGTTTGCTTGGTTTCCAACCCAAGTGAGTTCTTGTCACATAGACAATCAGCATAAGCCAGAATAGTTGAAGTCATAATAAGTTGAGCTAGTCTAGAGGTTATTATTAAGTTAAGGAGCCATTAAAAGGGTAAAGACTTAGAATTATCAAGAAATCAGGGGGATCGATTAAAGTGAAAAGACTTATCAAGGGACCCAAAGTAATGAGAAGGAGGAATTAGATAAAGAATGGTATTCGAACCCCCAAGGTTCAGTAAAAGATACCGTAAGCAATCAAAGATGAGAGAGTTTCCAGGGAAAGAAGGATATAAGGAAATTCAAGGAACTAAGATGAGAAGGGAAAGGTTAGGTAAAAAGGCAATAACTGACTTGGAAATTTAGTAAAAGATATCCTAGACATTCGAGGCTGAAAGAGAACTTTCAGAAGAATAGAGAAGTAATAAGTTCAAGAAATTGAGAAAAGAAAGAAACTTAAGCAGTAAGATAAGTTTATTAAAGAGGAATAATATGAGAGTGTAGCAACACTCAGAGAGAGAAAGTAAAGACTTTAAAAGGCCAGACAATAGAGATAAGACAAGAAAAAGCTCAGAGGCAGTACGAGGAAGTTTTTAGAAAACGCGATCTTAGAAGAACTTTTCAAAAGAGATAGTGAGTTCGATAATTGTACATAATCAAAAGTAAAGTGGAAGAGACAACCAGACGGTTTTAGTAGCAGTACCCTAATGTAGGAAATGTTACCAGACATATATGCCCGAGAGTTCTAGGCTTATAATTCAGCCGTATGTGCAACTAGATCACCATAGCTAGAACGGTTACAGAACAAAGGTCCCACCCTCCCAACCCTCATCGGATAACTATCGTAGAAACAAATCTTCAAAGTTACTTAAGGATGTTCTCAGGAATAAGTAAAAGTATAGTAAAAGAAGATTAGAAGCATAAGACTTTCAGATTCAGATTAAGAATGAAATAAGTAAGTGATGGTTCCAAATAAAAGAGTTGAGAAAGAAGTTGATAAGATGGAGTAGTGCAGAAATAAAGTAGTAGTAAAGTTACAGTTGAGATTTTAAGAAACCAAGGTTTGATGAATAGTAAGTATGTAGAAGAAGAGGATATTTCTCAGAAGAGAAGACGAAGACATAGGCCACATAAGTTCTTAGTGTAGCATAAGACCAAACAGAAGACAAGAAGAGTGCTAAGGAAAAAGATTAGAAGCAAAGCTATGGAGGTTCAGTGATAGTAGTAGAAGAATACCTAGTAAGAAAAAGATCCCTTACGTGTTAGTTCTTGTTAAGCACGTTAAGTACCCAGCCCCAGACTTAGTTGACCAAACCACTATGGGTTTGGGACGGCCTAAGCCACGAGTATGGGTGGTTTGGTAGATGTGTAGAATAGTACAGAATCTAGAAAATAAGCTACTACAGAGTTGTAACTATTATATGGAGTGAAACCTTGGGGTATGACACGTGTATGTATGTTTGAATGATGACCATTGACAAGACTAGACTTTGGAGAACAAATCAGTGAGGAACACTGCAACTAGACTTTTTTTTTTGGATAAAGTAAGTGTATTAACCAAAAGAAAACTATACAAGAGCAAAGGGGCATACCCCAGACTACTAAAGAGGACAGGCCCTCATAGAAGAAAAGCCGAAAGGCTACAAGCAAAAGAAGATCAACAGAAAATGTCATCGGGCAAGTGCCAAGATAGGTGAAGCCATTTATTGTCATAAGATGGATTCACATTCCGTAAAAAGCTAGCACAATTCCGAACATCAAAAACAATATCACTAAGCAGGACAGAAATAGGCCGAAGAGGCGCATCATGAGTGCGGGCATTCTTCTCCCTCCATAAATGGTAAACTGACGGGGCAAAAGAAAGCCGAACAAGAAGATGATGCAAAGAGGCGTCAGAAAACTGACACATCCACTCAACAGTCTGAAGCCAATCTCGGCAACTCCAATCTAACCCACACATAGCCAGCACAGTCGACCAGACCTTAGAAGAGAATGAGCATTGGAAGAAAAGATGATCAATATCCTCACTAGAACAACCACAGAGAATACATCACGATCAAGCAGAGATACCAAACCTCATCAAACTATCCTGAGTACAAAGGCCTCCCTGAATAAACATCCAAAGTAAAAATGAATGGCAGGGAATGGCCTTCAACTCGAAACCAATGCACCAAGGTTCCCCTTGACCGCATAGCATTCCAGGCATTATCCACTGAAAATCTCCCTCTACTATCATCCACCCAAACCAGCTCATCCTCCCTCAAGCTAGAAGGATTCGGAAGAAGGGCCCGAGCCAGATCAACAAGGGCGGCAGACCTAGATGGGGGCCATCGCCAAGAAGAATCAGAAATAATGGAAGCAACTGTAGCCATCCTATCCAAGCCAGAGTCATAAATCACTCTCTCACCCAACGTATCCACAATCGGACCCATAGGATGCCAAAAATCAAACCACAATAAAGTCTTCTCATCATTCCCAATCTTAACTCTCATCCGCCGCCGGGACCAAGAACAAAGCTCCAAAATCTTACGCCAACTCCAAGAGCAATCTGTAGGGCAAGACACCTCCCAAAAACTTCTCCCCCTCAACAAATAAGACCGAACCCAATTCGACCAAGAAGAAACCTGGCCAGAACAAAGAAACCAATCTCTTAATCCAAAACCCAATAGCCGCTCTATTCCAAGATTCCAATCTCTTAATCCCCAACCCCCCTCATTGGGAGGTAAACAAACTCTACTCCAAGCCACTCTCGCCCCAGAAGAGGTGAGCTCAATACCCTTCCAAAGGAAAGAACGGAGAATCGTCTCCACCTTCTTAATAACAGACTTAGGAAGAATAAATAAAGAAGACCAATAAACTTGAATGGAGAATAAAACAATGAGCTGAAGCTGCCCCGCATAAGGGTATGAAGAAAAGAATGGATTAAAGTCGGCATTGAGAAACAAGTATGAATTACAGCAATAGTGCAGTTTAAGTAGAAATGTGCATACAGTTCAGCCCTCAGCGAAACTACCGGACCCAACTTTCTTAGTAAAATTCATTAAAGTGGACAATAGAGGACAAGGTATATAAGGAGTCAGACCCTACATTACAAAGTCATAAGTTATACAGATAAGCAGAGATAGAGAATGATAGAGAGAAAGCGGTAAGCAGCCTAGTATAAACGTGTGTACGTATATACCTTCCAGGGTCAAAGCTGTAGTAAAGGAGCTCAGTTGCAAGAAAGTGCAAACACCTTCAGAGATAAAAGATCCGTCAGTAAAGGAAGAAAAGCTTAGCCAATTATACAAAATAAGTTTAGAAGGCGTTGAGTTCTTAGTAAATAGGTTCTTAAGTTATATCTCCTTTCAGACGATCATAACAAGTCTAAATAATCAAAAACTGGAAGATATAGATCTAAACTATGAACCTTGTATTCTTCGGAGTAAATAGCTCAAGTGGGAAATGAGCTGAAGTAAGTCGAGTATAATGAAAAGTCTAGAAAGTGAGATTCCTTGATACACTATAAAAGTTGAGACATTACCATAGCGTGAAGTATTGAGCAGGAAGTTTTAAAACATAACAATGAGTTCCCTCTCGATCTACAATTAAAAGTACCGAGCAGAAAACAGAAGCCAAAGACTGAGACGAACATGAGTTAGTTTTCAGAAAAGTAAGAATTCTAACAAGTATGGAAAGATGATTTTGAGTCTAAAGTCAGTTAAGGCTGATAGTTTGAAGCGAGACCATGAACCCGGGGGTCTGTGGCGAGACCCCGAGTTTAGAAAGGATTCGAGGACGAATCCTATTTAAGGGGGAGAATTTGTAATGACCGGTAGATTTTACTACTGTATACAACTGTACTGCTACGTACGGGACGAAGACACATAAAATAAATCATGTTGTGACCTAAATATACTCGTGGAATGACCTTGGGGACAATCGGTAAATACCTCGAAATCCCGGGACGAGACTGTACAGTTTTCCTTTTGGATAGCCCGTGGTATTTGGGGCATAACTTTTCCGTATGAACTCAAATTTTTATGAATTTCATATCGTCGGAAATTTGAGATCAAGACCTACAACTTCCATGTTGAACATTTCCCAAATTTGGAGCAGAAGTTGATCAAAAACGTAAGTCAAAATTTCGAATGAATAGTAATTTTTGGGGTAAAAAATGGAAAAGTCCCAAATTTTCTTCATTTTTCTACATTCATCTATAACTTTCTTAATATCATTTGGGTCCACTATATAAGGGGCTACTATTCACCAGTTTCCAAAAATGAAAAATGAAAAAGGAAATAAGAAAGAAGGGCAGTGCCGAGAGGAAGAAGAAGAAAAAGAAGAGAAAGAAGGAAAGAAGGAAGAAGAAGAAGAAGAAGAATAATAATAAGAAGAAGAAGAATAATAATAATAAGAAGAAGAAGAAGAAGAATAAGAAAAAGAAGAAGAAAAATAAGAAGAAAATAAGGAAAGAAAGAGAGAAAGAAGGAGGATGAAGCCAAGATAATCATGGCAACCATTGAAGGCTTGGAGGGTGAAGGAATCAAGCATGGAAAAGGTAAGAAACTCAAAACCCAAATTTTAAACAATTTGCAATTTGATTGTTGGGAGATTGTGGTGAGTTAGTGACTTGAAATAATGGAGTTCGGGTAGTTTTGTATTGATGAAATGGGTGTTTGGGTAGTTTTAGATTTGTTATTCAAGTTGTTGATTTGGTTAGTGTTAGTGTCCTAGACATGTCACGAGATCTCTAAGTGTGATTATTGTGTGAATAAAACAAGAGAGTTGCAGAATACTCACATTGATTGGTTGAGGAGATTTCAAAAATTTCCAAGGATGTTAAGAAGCTCCAGCTTTCCTTGAGTGTTTCCAACACTTGGGTGAGTCTCCATATCACATGCTAGGCCTGGGGCTGGAGTTGTGTCTGCCCCGTACGAAGCATATATCAGATCACCAGTAACTAGTCTCTTTATGATCGGAAAGTCATGACCTAGTCATACTTTCTCGATGGCTATAGCACTATAGAGTACCAGTTCTGTATCCCTGCGTGATCATCATCTCCATATGACTGAAGTGATACTTCCATCTTGACATCACACCCAATACACTACGATTCTCAGTATACCCAGAAGAGACGTACACAGAATCTGTTAAAGCCCCGGACGACCAAAACCAAAGTATATTGATTGTCGCAAGTATTAGCGATGCAAGTCTCAGGTTAAGACCATATACATCTACCCTGATTCGGATTCCCATAGACACATAGTCATACTACCAATGGAACTCCAAGGGGTCTATCCAGAGCGAAGCTGTTTCCGTACCATCGGTAAACAGAACCTCCTATTACACTTGCATGAGTATCCAATACCCAAATATATGAGAACTATGACGTTACGCTTCCATAACACACACAAGTGTAATACTAGCCTATTCCGCATTATCGATGTCCAATCTCGATAATACTACGACTAGGGATATTTAATGATTAAACCTTATGTGGATTAATACCGTCTCATATCTTATTAATCCGGTACTAATCATATGGACTTTTATCATTTATATATCCAGGTAATCCAATTACAAATGATAAAAGAGCAATTTCCTTTGTCACATAGTTAATTTGTACAACAACACCGTGTTTTGTATAAATAGTGATGATATGGGTCATAATTGTCCAACAATCTCCCACTTGGCCTATAGCCAATCACTCAAATGTCTAACACCTGAACTATGTACGGGTCGCTCAAAATTCTACTGAGAAATAGCTTTCATCAGCGGATTTGCAAGGTTATCATCTGATGCGATTTATTCGATCGTCACATCCCGATGATGTATGATCTCACGAATCAGATGAATTAGTCGAAGTACATACTTGGATCGTTGATGAGACCGCGGTTCTTTAGTTCATGTTGTAGCCTAGCTCAGCTCCTAACATAACTACTCCTAATCTAATTAGGAATTTTATAGATCCAAAATGCTTCTTATGTTGCCTCAACTGCAGCAATATTCCGTTTTTATTGTTTAATCGGCAACAGTATCTTGCTTGGAAGATTTCCAGCTCACTATTCCATTATTCAAACTAAATATGTACCCTTGTTGCGACTTACAGTCGTCTTTATCGGTTTGGAAACTTGCAGCGGTGAACCCAGTTACCTCAAGTTCTGTTTTTCCATAAATTAAGAAAGCATCATTAGTTCATCCAAGATACTCAAGGATGTTATTTTCTTCAATCCAGTGACCATCATCTGGATTGGCCTGATTGCGTCTTCATATGCTCAAAGCATATGAGACATTAAATGGTCGCATACATTTTCATAACGTACGAGCGCTGGGAGAGTGTCAGCAGCTTTCTAGATCTATCCCAGTAGATCTTTATTCCTAGAATAAAACCCGCTTCTCCCAGGTATTTCATGGAGAATTTTATGAAAGCCAAGCTTTCACCAATTACAGTATGGGAATGTCATTGCTAAGAAGCAATACATCATCAATATTTAGGACAATGATTGTCAAAACGCTGTCTAACAGATTTTCATGGAACCTTATTCAAAATAAGTATTGCACTACTTAATACGTATCCTCATAAGGAAATTGGTAGCTCAGAGCGACTCATCATTAACCTTACTATGTCCAACAAAGTTCGGTTTCTCCGTTCGGTCACACCGTCAAATTGAGGTGTCCCGGGAGGAGTCCACTGTGAAAGAATACCATACTCTTTCAAGTAATCTTGAAACTCATATGTTTAAGTATTTTACACTATTTACTATGTCCAACAAAGTTCGGTTTCTCCGTTCGATCACACCGTCAAATTGAGGTGTCCCGGGAGGAGTCCACTATGAAAGAATACCATACTCTTTCAAGTAATCTTGAAACTCATATGTTTAAGTATTTTACACTATGGTCTGACCGTAATGTTTTTAATACTTTTACCGGTCTGTTTTCTTACTTCGTGTCGAAACTCTTTGAATTACTCAAAAGTTTCTAACTTGTGTTTCATAAGATACACATAACCGTAATGCGATGCCACATCTGTAAAGGTTACAAAGTATTCATATCCACCTCTAGCCTAGCTAGACATGGGCCCACTTACGTCACTATGAACGAGGGCTAACAGATCGGTGGCACTTGCACTTTTACCAAGTAAAAGGTATTTTAGGCACTTTGCCTAATAAACTAGATTCTTAGACATCATTTGAATTAGAATCAAATTCGTCCTAGTATCCACTCTTCGAAAGTGTGAATATATGAGTCTTGTTAATGTGTCCCAGACAACAATGCCACTTGTAAGTCTCAACAGATTTACTCAATTTGAGCTTTTATTTGTCATGATATATGTTTGAGATTCGTTTATATTCAAAATATAAAGACCATTATTCACATCTAATGAGCTTATCTCAATATCATCTTTATAAACAAAACACCAAGTGTTCTGGAATATAAAGGTATACCCCCAACGGGTTAAACTAGATATAGAGATAATGTTCTAAGTCAAACTAAGTACATTATAACAGTCTCCTAATTTAAGTACATCCCCCAAGGGCAGTTCCAAAACTTAGGTTTCTATGGCCAAAATAGCGACTCTCGTCCCGTTTCCGACTCGCAGGTCGATCTCATCTGAAGCCAGTATCCTGCTAATCAGCAGATCCCGCACATCAGTACATATGTATGTACCACATCCAGTATCAAAAATCTAATTTTTAAAACTAGTAGTGGACATGTTTATAACAAACATACTTGAAGTCGGAGCCTTGCCCGTCTTCACTTCCTTCATGTCTGCCTTATCCATACGGTAGTCACGCTTCCAGTGACCCCGTTTGCCACAGTTTAGGCAGACATCTTGGGATATGTCCTTTGTCTTCCTAGAAGATTGTGGCGATTTTGCCTTTGCCCCTTTTCTTCACACCCCTAGAAGCCTTCGGCCAAGCCTTGGCCTTCTGAGATGTCAAAGTAAGATGCGCCTTGCGCATCTTGCCCTTTTAGAAGCTCTGGCTCTGCCTCCTTGAGCATAGCCATTAACTCTCCAAGAGTTTTCTCTTGGTTCATAATGTTGAAGTTCATGACGAACCCGCCCAGCATTCGGGCAGAGACTGTAAGATCAAATATATAGAAGTCTCGGCCTCATAGGTAATGCCCAGCTAACCTAGCTGTTCGATGTCAGCAATCATCTGCAATACCTAGTGCTCAACAGATGTACCATCTGACATACGTGAGCGAAAGAGCTTCTTTTGCAATGCTTACATCTAAGATCTAAGAATAGATCTATGAAGATCCTCCAATTTCAACATCATGGTATAAAGACCTAATCCTTAGTTCTGATGATGAAATTAAAGAGTCATTGCAACAAGCATAACGGATTGAGCACTAAAGTTATCATCACGATGAGTCTTCCTAAGCTCATGCTCTACTATTTGCTTAATTCCTGGCTCAGGCTCGAGAGGTCTTTCTATCAAATAGAGTAACTTCTCAATTCCCAAGACTATCCTGAGATTCATTTCCCACTTTGAAATTTGAGCCGTTAAAGACATTTTTCACCTAGGATTATGTCCTTTGACGCTAATCTTTCAAGTCATCTTGATTGCTATAGTCCAACTATCCAATCAACGATTTCGGGTACAATCTAATGCAATGATTACTATAGTCTAACTATATAATTAACTAAAATTTGATTGGTTACTTTCAAATGTATTGATTACTATAGTCCAACTATATAACCAACTACAAATGAAGTAGTTTGAATACAGTCCAACTGTTCAATTAAAACGACAATTGAATATTAGTCAAACTAATATATTTATATTTTAATGACGAAAAATTAAAATGAGCGCGTATTGGTAAGTATCTAAACGAAATTGAAAATTTAATACTTGCCTCCCACTATTTTTCGGTGAGCCTCTAACCCTTTGTGGAGTACTCGGGAAATCTAGTTTCCTAGTGGACTAGGATCCCGTTAAATAACACACAACCTTGACTTTGGCCAACAAATTATATGAAACTTAACTAGGTAGATCTCTAAGATCAATTGGATCCCATCCAATTCCCAGATCCAGTAGGTGGACCTCCAAGTCCGAAACATATATCCAATATATGTCAATATATCCAATATATTCCCTAACATTTTTCCTCTGAATCAACTAAGCCTTGGCTTTGGCTCAACAAGCTTAATGAAACCAGTTAAGCGTGACCCATTGACAGTGGGAAAGCTTCGTAATCGAGGTCGATGAACAAGAAGTGACCTTGACTTTGGCCAACAAATCACAACTTGTCCAAGACGTACGATATGGAACAAAGCTTTTGTGATTCAAACACATCTGCGATGGACAAAGGTCTTGACTTTGGCCAACAAACCAATGCCAATCTTGGATCTTGAGAGAGAATCACTCAATGGAAGGAAAAACGCTTAATATAAAATGAGGGTTTTTTACCGCGATTTGGCAACCAATTTATTATCTTTAATTAGGTCTCATCATACACCCTTAAGCATGCATTCTAAAAGCATAATAAGGCGCGAATAAAATAATAATGATATTCGGATGGATATATAACAAATTGTTCCTAGAACAAATCTCTCATTTTCCTCTCTCCCGCTAGCACTATACATGTTTCTACCCAATTATATAATACTTCTAAAGAAACCTCATTTACATTTAGGGGAATTGGTGAGAAGAGAAATACAATGAGAAAAGAGGTAATAGGCTGGACTCGCAGGTCCAATTTAATAAATTCTAAATTTATTACAACAATTTCCAAAATTGCCTTCACCCTTCTAATATCCATCCGATAGACATTATTCATACAATACATCCAAGTATTCACACAAAGCATGTTATCAATCAATCTAATCCAATTAATTAATCTTTAATTAATGACCATCCAATGTTCAAACAATGATTTGATTTGCGCGAGTCCAACTCGTTTAAGAATAAATACTCAAAGTAAGTATTCTTGAATTATATCGAACTACAATTTTAAATCCAATTTAAATTGTATCCAATGCTAATTCATATTTAATTCCAAATTAAATAATTACACTTTTAATAGTGCCTTTTAGACTTGGATTCCAAATCCAATCCAATTGGGTCTCAAAAGCCCAATTAGCATCCAATACTATTCAATTAAAATCCAATGGGCTTCCAATTAATTCTTTAGGCATGGGCTTTGGCCATTATGGATCAAACCCAAGATGCCAAGGCCCAATTAGGAATCACCCTATGTCAAAATCAATTTAGGCCCAATGTCATACTTTGGACTTTATGGAAATGGTTTTAGGCCCAATTGGATTCAACCCAATTGACCAAAACCAAACTTGGCCCAACCAAGCCCATTAAGCCCAATTATAACAAATTAAATTAATACATTATTCCAAATTGCATATTAATTCAATTAAAGTGCAATGACCATAATTAATTAATTAACCTAATGTTTCCAAAACATCAATTTAATCTAATTAATCATGCATAATTCCCAAATTCATGTCCAACACAAAATTGGGACAAAATCAATTCTACAACATGCTATACATCTCACGGCAATGGCAACAAAAAATCATTCAATTTGATTTCAATCCAATTAAATCAACATTCAATATTTCTAATATTCAATTCATGCCATTTAATATATCCAATTGTTAAAATTCAAAAATTCACCATGAGCTACAACTAGGGTACCATTCGGCCAAGCTAAAAAAATTGGGAAATTTTGATCCAATCAAGTTTTCACAATCCAATGATACACAACTCCAAGTCATCATCATCCAAGCATAACCAAACATCCAATTTTGCATTTTCATGCTCCAAGCAAAAATGCCCAAATTAAAGTCATGAACCCTAGAAACAAATCAAGCTTAGATCTGGCTCCGATACCATTGTTAGTGTCCTAGACATGCCACGGGATCTCTAAGCGTGATTATTGTGTGAATAAAACAATAGAGTTGCAGAATAATCACATTGATTGGTTGAGGAGATTTCGAAAATTTCCAAGGATGTAAAGAAGCTCCAAGCTTTCCTTGAGTGTTTCCAACACTTGGGTGAGTCTCCCTATCACATTGATAAACTCCAAAATGTGCTAGCAACCATGAAATTTTGCAACAAAAACTTCAAGAAAGAAAGAAGAACTCACGACACTAGAGGGAGAAGAGAGAGAGATTTTGTGTTTTGATATTTTGCTTTCTAAAAACAATAATCAAAAGTCAACTTCCAAAGTTGGTATATGCATTTTCAAAATCAAAATTGGTTTGAGTAATTTACAAGTTAAGCCAAGCTTTCACTCAAGCCTAACCACTTCCATCACATGTCTATCATGTTGATGTAAGTGAAGTAGGCCCCACCACTTTTAAATTTGAAATTTAAGTCGGCTAACTCAACACGTAACTTCGCTCGGGCTCGGGTTCGTTTAATTCCGAATAAACGAATTATTCCGTTGCGATATAATTAAATCCAATTTAATTAAATAATAATGCATAGCAAAATTATTACGAAAGTCGCTTACGAATTAATTCTAAATTAATTCATTCACTCGAATTAAAATCCAATTTTAATTCCGCATTGAAATCCAATTTCAATTAATATATCCAATATATTATTTTAGCCCAACTAAATAAATTAAATAGAAAGATCCAATTTAACTGTTAAATTTATTTTACCGATTAATTCCAAATTAATCGCGTTCTCTCTTCTTCATGAATTAATCTGGGATTAATTCATGACGCAATTAATCCTATATTAAATCTTGCCGTAATAAATCCAAGATTAATTTTCTCTCTCATAATTAATCCTAGATTAATTCTGTTCGAGTCAATTGTCATCGGTGAATCTTTGGGAGGCGACCCAAGAGATCTCTGGATATGTTGGCAGTAAATACGGTTATCGGACTATCCGAACACGTGCATACCCGGTACCACATTCTTATCGATTTACAAGACATGGTTGGCTTCTAGCAAAGCACCGTGCCTACCCAATTCTCCAGAAATATTCTTTTAAGGAATACAAGATCTTTGACAGGCGTAGTATACATAGTATTACGTATTACGATCCAATATCGGATGTCACATGCTAGGCATGGGGCTGGAGTTATGTCTGGCCCATACGAAGCATATATCGGATCACCAGCAACTAGTCTCTTTATGAGACCCTTTTTGGTCCTCAGCATGGTCAGCATGTTTTTGATAGGGCGGTCCTTCGTTCTGCTATTACTAGACATGTGACTGCTGAGCAGAGTTTGGCTCTTTCTCAGGAGGTTTCGGATGAGGAGATTAAGGCTGTCTTGTTCGGGTTGAAGGATAATAAAGCTCCAGGTCCAGATGGGTTTAATTCGGGCTTCTTTAAGCAGTGTTGGAGTATTGTGGGGAATGATGTCCTATGTGCTATTCACTCATTTTTTTTCTTCTGGGCGTCTTTTGAGGCAGGTTAATGCTACTTCCATTGCTCTTATTCCTAAGATTCCTAATCCTTCCCAGGTTAAGGATTTCAGGCCTATTTCTTGTTGTAATACTATTTACAAGTGCATTGCTAAGCTGATTGCGAATAGAATCAAGATTATCCTCCCTTCTGTAATCAGTCATAATCAATATGCTTTTGTTACGGGAAGGCGCATTAGCGACAATATTCTTTTGTGTCAGGAATTGGTTCGGAATTATCACCGGAATGGCAGTTCTCCGAGATGTGCTCTTAAGATTGACTTGATGAAAGCTTATGACACTGTTCGTTGGGATTTCCTGGTTGAGGTTTTGCGGACAGTTGGTATTCCAGAGAGGATGGTGGGTTGGATTCAGGAGTGTATGACTACTACTAGATTCTCTGTCTCTATTAATGGTGAGCTGCATGGTTTTTTCCCTGGGGGTCGGGGATTACGACAAGGTGATCCCCCATGTCTCCTTATCTATTTGTTTTGCTATGGAAGTGTTGTCAGGCCTTCTTCGTAATATGGCTACTAATCCGGGTTTCCAGTTCCACTGGCGGTGTTCTAAGGACCGTCTTACTCATCTTTGCTTTGCGGATGACCTTATGATTTTCTGTAAAGCCGAAGCATCCTCTGTCTCCTTGATCAAGGAATGCCTTGGGCAGTTCAGTGGTTTATCAGGTCTAACCCCGAACCCAGATAAAAGTCAATTCTTCTCTTCTGGTATCTCTCCTACCCTTCTAGGCCACTTGTGTCACGTTTTGGGTTTCCAAGTTGGGAATCTTCCAGTGAGGTATCTGGGAGTCCCGTTGATCTCTACTAGATTCAGGGCCTCTGATTATGCTTCTCTTGTGGATCGCATCATTCTGCGTGCCAAGAGTTGGAGTAGTAAGTTTCTCTCTTATGCAGGTCGGCTTCAGCTTATTAAGTCAGTTTTGTTCTCCATTCAAGTTTATTGGTCTTCTTTATTTATTCTTCCTAAATCTGTTGTGAGGAAGGTGGAGACGATTCTTCGCTCTTTCCTTTGGAAGGGTAGTGCGCTCACCTCTTCTGGGGCGAGAGTGGCTTGGAGCAAAGTTTGTTTACCTCTTCAGGAGGGTGGGCTGGGGATAAAGAGTTTGGATTCTTGGAATAGAGCGGCTATTGTTAAACATATTTGGTTTCTTTGTTATGGCCAGGTTTCCTCATGGTCGAGTTGGGTTCACTCTTATTTGTTGCGGGGGAGAAGTTTTTGGGAGGTCCCTTGTCCTTTAGATTGCTCTTGGAGTTGGCGTAAGATCTTGGAGCTTCGTTCTTGGTCCCGTAGGCGGATGAGAATGAGGATTGGTAATGGTGAGAAGACGTTACTGTGGTTGATTATTGGCATCATGTTGGCCCGATTATGGACACATTGGGCGAGAGAGTGATTTATGATTCTGGCTTGGATAGAATGGCTACAGTTGCATCCATTATCGCTGATTCTGCTTGGCGATGGCCCCCATCTAGATCTGCTGCTCTTATTGATTTGGCTCAGTCTCATCTTCCGTCTCCTTCTAGTTTGAGGGAGGATATGCTGGTTTGGGAGGAGGATACAAACGGAAGATTCTCTGTGGATAGTGCCTGGAACGCTATGAGGTCAAGGAAACCCCAGTTGCATTGGTCTCGAGTTGTTTGGTTCCGGAAGGCAATCCCCCGTCATTCCTTTCTTCTTTGGATGTCTATTCAGGGTGGCCTTTGTACTCAGGACAGTTCGATGAGATTTGGCATCTCTGCTTGCTCTCGGTGTATTCTCTGTGGTTGTTCGAGTGAGGATATTGATCATCTTTTCTTCCAGTGCCTCTATTCTTCTAGGGTCTGGTCGTCTGTGCTGGCCATGTGTGGGTTAGATTGGAGTCGCCGAGATTGGTGTCAGACTGTTGGGTGGGTTTCTCTGTTCTCCGGGGCCTCTTTATGTCATCTTCTGGTTCGTCTGTCTTTTGCAGCGTCAGTCTACCATATTTGGAGGGAGAGGAATGCTCGCACTCATGATATGCCTCTTCGGCCTGTTTCTGTTCTTCTTTATGATATTGCTTTTGATGTTCGGAATCGTGTTAGCTCCTTAAGAAAGGTAAATCCATCTTATGACAATAAATGGCTTCACCTTTCGTGGCACCTTCTCGATGACATCTTTTGTTGATTCTGTTGTAGCCTTTTGGCTCTGTAGCCTTTTGGCTTTCTTCTAGGAGGGCCTGTCCTCTCTAGTGCCTGGGGTATGCCCCTTTGCTCTTTGTATAGTTTTCTTTGGTTATAATACTTACCTTATCCAAAAAAAAAAAGTCTCTTTATGATCGGAAAGTCATGACCTAGTCATACTTTCCCGATGGCTATAGCACTATAGAGTACCAGTTCTGTATCCCTGCGTGATCATCATCTCCATATGAATGAAGTGATACTTCCATCTTGACATCACACCCAATACACTACGATTCTCAGTATACCTAGAAGAGGTGTACACAGAACCTGTTAAAGCCCCGGACGACCAAAACCAAAGTATACTGATTGTCGCAAGTATTAGCGATGCAAGTCTCAGGTTAAGACCATATACACCTACCCTGATTCGGATTCCTATAGACACATAGTCATACTACCAATGGGACTCCGATGGGTCTATCTAGAGCGAAGTTGTTTCCGTATCATCGGTAAACAGAACGTCCTATTACACTTGCATGAGTATCCAATACCCAAATATATGAGAACTATGTCGTTACGCTTCCATAACACGCACAAGTGTAATACTAGCCTATTCCGCATTATCGATGTCCAGTCTCGATAATACTACGACTAGGGATATTTAATGATTAAACCTTACGTGGATTAATACTTTCTCATATCTTATTAATCTGATACTAATCATATGGACTTTTATCATTTATATATCCAGGTAATCCAATTACAAATGATAAAAGAGCAATTTCGTTTGTCACATAGTTAATTTGTACAACAACACCATGTTCTGTACAAATAGTGATGATATGGGTCATAATTGTCCAACAGTTAGAATGATGGGACTTAATGGTGTTGAGATGTTAGGAGTATAATTTAATGATAAATTGGATGTTATATTTGCTTGTGGATGTATTGGAGAGGTAGAGTTTGTTTAGAGTTGTGTGGGATTGGATTTTGGGGCCAGCCATGGAGAGGCAGAATCTGCTCAGAAAATCGACGACGCGTTGCGACGCACAGCTTGAGCCGCGTCGCGACGCGATGACCAGAAACCAGCAATTTTTTAGGCAACGCGATGCGTAACCAAAAGTCAAGGTGTCGTTTTACAATTCATTGGGGGAATAAAAAGGTTCTAATAAAGAAATCCGATTAGGTGAAGGAAATTTATTTGATTTTGAATCGAATTTTATAACTATTAATTCTAATTAAGTTCCGATCTTAGGATATCCACAGGAACCACATTCTCCTTCGACCAAGGATCCAGTGCCAGCCAGATTCAATCACAGTTAGTGGACCTCTTTTCTTTAACTGGTTTTATTTATTAAGTTTTAAGTTTTGATATCAGACTTATTTTGATGCCTTAGGGCGTTAGATTTCTTTTATCACTGTTATTACATGAAATTTATGCTTTATGTTATGTTTTAGTTACGTTTTAGACAGAAATGTTTTAAAGCATGAGTTTATGGTTTTCGGGGTATGAGGGAAAAACTCACCCCAGTATGCAACTTGAGACAGATTGGAATTGACAGATATAGTGGCATGTGCACATGTAGAGGACTAAGGGGACGGCGATACGTAACGCCCCTAGATCCTAGTTTCAGAGCCAGGAAGATGGCATAGGTTCGTGTACCTGGACTCTAGTTCAGAGCTTGGGTGGTAGCATAGATCCGCATCCCCAGTTCTAGTTTGTGGCTTGGGGGACGGCGATACGTAACACCCCAAGACCACCAGTTTCAGAGATAGTAGTGGCATGCTTTGGGGGACGGCGATACGTAACGCCCCAAAATCATGGATTTGCACTACTGGCTACAGTTAGGCGTATGGGGGGATGGCGATACGTAACGCCTTCATATGTCAAGGTTTTTAAGATACAGAGCAGCTCATAGTTTGTGAATTTTCAGTACACAGTTTTCAAAAATGAGATTTTAGAAAATAGTTTTCAGAAACCAGAGTTTCAAAAGCAGTTTTCAGAAAGATCAGTTTTATTAAAGAGATTTCATATGAAGTGATTTTTCTAAAACTTTAGTTTTAAAGGCTTAATGATTTGATTTGATTTTTTCAGTTTCATGTCCACTCACTTAGATCGAATAGCGATCTAACCCCCCCACCCCAAGTTTTCTTTGATTGCAGGTTTTCTTGGAGGACGAGCTCGGGAGGACGGATACTGATGTAGTCACTAGGGTTCGGAGTCCACCATTTCAGAGTCAGAGAGCATAATAGTCCATTCAAAGGCAAAGTAAAGTTGCATGTATACACTAGTGTTGTATAAGTCGTTATAAGTATCTATTAATGTTTTGTGAAGAGAAGAATATTTGTGTATACAGTTTTGAGAATTAAAAGCATTTTATATTGTTGAGTTGGGCTATGGTCCCTGAGCATGATCTTGCACTTAGATGGTTTAGAATACAGTCGGGAAGTCAGAGGCTAATGTGGTTAGTACTCATATCCCCTGCCGATAACATCTCGCAGATTCGGGGATGTTACAGATGGGCACTTTGTTTGTGGTTTATCTTTAGCTGCGGTCCATTCCATATTGTATGATAAATTTGATCCGAGTTCGTTCATGTGGTGACATGGAATGTAGGTACCTTATATGATACAACTATATATGACTAAACCAATACATAAATGAATTTCTTTTAATATCCGTTAAATAAAGAAATTCATATCAGTCTAATAGATGATCATATATGGGTTGATCTGAATCCTGAGTGTACTACAAACTCTTTTTTTTTTTTGGAAAATTACAAGTACTACAAACTCATGCATGGCAGACTATGTCTTTTAATTTACAAAGGTGAGGTTGGTGAAGAAATCCCTACCAATAGCTATGTATTTTGGGGACATGGTTTGGTGTGTAGCTAGAGACGTTTTACATAGATATGGAATTCATTCCTTCTTGCGAGAAGTAGATGAGTATCTTCCTCAAAGGTTGATTCGATACTTGAACGGTTATAGTGCTCAAGTCTTTCTATTACGAATAGAAAGATTAACATTCATAATAGTTATGAATAAATCGTTCATTAGAGAATCAATGGTATATATGGCACAAAATAATTAGAGGGGTATAACAAACATCATGACCCTGCTCTAATTATGAGATACTAGTGGAGGTTAAATCTGTATGCAGTGATTAAATCGGTGGAAGCCAATGATTTTCGGTATAAAATTTATCTACACTAATGAGAGTGCATCTTTAGGTTTTTAGTGGCATAACCTAAAGTTAATAATTTGGAATATTCAATTAAATAGTTTTAATTAATATTTCGAGATTATTGGATGACAAGAACTCACTTGGGTTGGAAACCAAGCAAACCCCCAAGCATCTTTCTCAAAACCCCAAGAACTTTGAATACTGATTTTGTAGGAACAAAACCCAACCAAGATCAGCCCCTAACCACCATGAAACTCACGTCCATGATAACCACAAGCCTGAAATCAGATTGTATTTTGCTAGCAATGGAGATGCCACTAAGTTGCCAAGCTTAGATAAGTCAATTTGAACTTGAAAAGGGGAATCCCTCCCTCAACAAGGTTTTGGCCATAGCCATGGAAATCTCAAGCTTTTTTTTCTTTCAAAATTATGTATATTACCTTGGTAGTCTCCAAAATACAAAGAAGAGTCATATAATAAGGGTTACAAGAGAGTAAAAAGACTAAAATGACCCTAGAGCTAAAATTACCAAAATCCCTAAGTCAAGCACCTCAACCACGACCATTAAGGTCCTTTTTCACCTAAATAAACTTAAAAACAATATTAGAAGCTAATCTCACTTAAGCTAATTGAGGTGCTTACATGCTATAGTATATTGACGTGCTTCCGGCTAAGTACAGATCTAAGCATAATTAAGCCTAATGGCATAGTCAACCATGCTAATTACATCATAAATAAAGTCCAAATGTCGAGCACAAATGACAAAAATGCCCCCATTTGGCCGAATTCAACATAGTTCTAAAATGGGTGAAATTGGGTCAAAAGGGTGCTGGTGCTGAAGCTGCTCTGCTATGCTTCAGTCTGAGCTGATCTGGGTCAAATGAAATATCTTGGGGACCTCTCTGGTTATGCCCATATGTGTCTCTGGTGTGCACTTGACTTGGTTGCTGCAACTGGTCACATAGCTCTGAGCTAGTCCCGCAAAGGTCTCTCTGATCTTCATTGCTCTTTGGAGTGTGATTGGACCTGTTCGCAACTGCATGGGTTCCTCCAAGTTGTTAGCTGCATCATGTAATGTCTCTGGTGGTTGGACTCATGTCATTCCCTCTTTGTTGAAAAGGATTCGACCTTGAATCTGAATTTGCATCAAAATGAGTTAAGTCAGAAACATTAAAAGTAGCAGATACGTTGTACTTACCTTGCAAATCCAGCTTATATGCATTGTCGTTAATCCTTTCCAAGACTTGAAATGGACCATCCCATCCTGGTTGCAACTTGGATATTTTCCTCTTGCATATAAAGCCACACCCAATTGCCGGGGTCATACACAATACGTTGGAAACCTATTATTCTCACCAACTCTGCCTTTCCCTTATCATTCATACTCCCAAGCTTAATAACAATCAAAGATAACAAATCCATATGAGTTAAAGAATTAGAATCATAATCAATCTCATAAGGCAAGTAAAAACTAGAAGGATGAATGCATTTATTATATGCAAACTCTGGCCCCGCTATTGCTTCTGTGATCTTCTTAGCTCTTTGGCGTGTGATTGGGCCTGTTGGCAATTGCAAAGGCTCTAATGTTCCTTGGGTGACTGCATTCATGTCAAATGTTGTCCCTTGGATCATGTCATTGGAGCTCGGAACTGTAGGTCTATTTGGTCCCCATATTATCCCGTTACACTGTAGAAATGTTGAGATATATGCCAAAGAGCATAATGTAATATGTAAACGAGATTTTATTTTAAGTAATAAACAATTCAATTATTCAATTATTAAAATATTGATTTTAAAGTCGCGTATTATAAATCACCACGTACACCATTGGATACTAAGTGTACTTTCAGACTTAGTTTATAAGTGTTATACATAAAAGGATTTAAGTATGAATGAGTAATCCTTAATAGTCTGTAGAGAGCAAACAAATATGGGCACTTTGTTTGTGGTATATCTATAGTTGCGGTCCAAGTCTTTGAATAACTCATCTAAGTCAGACTCACAGTGTGTGTGTGTAAATGTTCATTTACAGCTTGATTCCTAGGTAAGCCAACTCAATGATTTCGTTTAAGAATTGGGATCAATGGGTCAAACCAACCTAGATGTCTCAATTATACTATGCAATTGCTTTTCTGTGCTCAATATGGCATGGTTTTCATTTTCTTTTCTTTTTTTGTCTTTTTTTTTTCAACACACCCTTTAAGGTAGCATTTCTCCTCATGGTGGTCCTAATACTCGCTCATGGGTAGCTTCACGCTTATCGGTTATAGGTGGTCTAATTTTTTCATTTAGAGACTTTTCTTTTATTTTCAACCGTACCACACATCATAACACAAGCAAATCAGGATAAACATCTAAGCAAACGGTCATTCATCGACCTGCAATTTCTTCAACTAGTCACTTTGCCAACTACTCAGGTTTTCACTGTTAAAAACCTATAATTAAGTGCTTATGAGTCTAACATAGATCAACTACGCAAAGTGTCAGATAAAACTATATCAAGAACTTATCGTTTCTAAGGTTTCACCCTAAAGCAAACAATTTCATAATTGGACTCATGCTTAACTATTAAGGACTAGCAGAAAAAGACTCGCACAAGTAAGCAAAATCAATGTCCTTATGATTAATAAATGCAGGATTACAAATAAATCAGGAAAATAAACATCTTCATAATTTACAGCCTTGTCTTCTTCCGTCTTCTTGCTTTTTCGAGCGTCAGATGTAGTAGTTAATTCTTCTAGTTTTCCTCTTTTGCAACCTCCTCTTTGTCACTGCTTGTGAAGTTTTCCCAGAAATCTCTCCCCTGTTCTGTTTCTTCTACACTATTGTTGTCCCATATCCCCACGTAGGAAGCTTGGTGGTTGAAAGTTTGGAGGACAAAGCTTTCGGGTAGGCCAGAGTTGATCATGTAGGCGGATGGTTGAACTGAGTGGTAGTAGGGTAGAGGGTTTCTGTGTGTGTTGGGTTGTTCTTTTTCTGGGTCGGGTATCTTATGAGTGTCAATAAGGTTTTGGATCTCATGCCTAAGGCGGGTGCAGTTGTCAGTTTCGTGGCCTTTTTTCTGATGGAAGTGACAGTATAGGTTGAGGTCGATGTGGGGTGGCACAAGGTTTGGAAGTGGTGTAGGCTCTAAGGGTTTTATGAGCCCTTGCCTCTTCAGCTTTTCAAACACCTTTGACAAAAGTCTACCCTAATTGGAGAATCATCTGTTTCTGATGGCGGCGACCTCAGTATGAGTGAGCTTGGACTCTGAAGGCCCCCTAATGGTCCTTCTATTATGGCTATAAAAATTCCTATTCTCAGCTTCCTCTTCCTTGATATCCATGACAGTTTCTCTTAACTGTCGAAAGTCGCTAATCATGGAGGTCATCATTCTCAGCTTGTTATAAATGGAGGGCTTGGTGCCTTTAATGATCATATTAATATGGTCATTCTACGAGGGCCTTGTCTGCATCTTCAAAAGCTGGCTTCTCTAGCGATCCACATAATCTTTGAAGCTCTCCTCTGGCTTATGTTTGGTGTTTTCTAGGTCACGGAGCGACAAGTCTATCTCTAGGTCTGTGACATATTGGTTCAGAAAGGCCTCTGCTAATGCCCCCAGTTATCCCGGATCTTTCTCTCCAGGCCATGATACCACACTACGGGCGCCCCTTCTAGTGACATCCCGAACATCTTCTGTACCTGACGCTTTGACAAACCCATTGAACTCATCAATGAAACATATTGTCGGAGATGGACCATTGGATCTCCATTTCCGTTGAACTTGGCCATGTCAGACATCTTAAACTGAGGAGGCAACTGTTCCTCGAAAGTCATTGCATCATAGTCTAACAGATCTTCATATTTACCCTTCAGCTTGCGGGTAACTGACTCGACTTATTCCCTGAGTTTCTGTAGTTCTGCCTGAGACCCGGCTACCCTTCCCGCTGCATAGTCAGCCATGTCATCATCAAAAATATGGATTTCTTCGCTCACCCTATTCGGGGTCTCCTCCCACCTGGCATTCTCATTGTTTTCTGTTCTCACTGTGCGGGGTACTACCAGACTGGCTACAACGTTGGTCAAAGCTTGTAATTGCTCGGTAATTTTGGTGATTTTGGACTCCAATTGATCCACGTGGGAACTTTCACTGCCTAAAGCATCCATGTGTGTTAACCTCTATTTGACAAGTCTTCCTTCTTCTCTAACCCAACGGATATCTATGATGGCTGTTAAAACAAGTAGTTAGCATGATGCGTGTATGCATCTGATGCATGAGATGCATGTGATTATCAAAACAACATATATCCTTTCGACCTTATTCCTCCCACACTCGTGGTAAGTCCATTTATGTCCTAGGTATGGATTATTTTATGTACCAATGTGGGGTAGACAAAATCGTTCTCTCCTACGCTACAAGGGTGAACCTCGGCTACCTCAGTCCCTTTCCATCAGTAAAAGACAAAGACCGCCCATTTATAATATTGACTAAGCCTATTACGGGGATCGTGCCAATATCTAGAAACGACGAATTGGGCCCTCGGTAATAGTCCATTCAGAGTCAAAGTAAAGTTTCATGTATACACTAATGTTGTATAAGTCGTTATAAGTGTCTATTAAAGTTTTGTAAAGAGAAAAATATTTGAGTATACATTTTTGAGAATTAAAAGCATTTTATATTGTTGAGTTGGGCTATGGTCCCTGAGCATGATCTTTCATTTAGATGGTTTAGAATACAGTCGGGACGTCAGAGGCTAATGGGGTTAGTACTCATATCCCATACCGATAACATCTCCCAGATTCGGGGATGTTACAGATGGGCACTTTGTTTGCGGTTTATCTTTAGCTACGGTCCATTCCATATTGTATGATAAATTTGATCCGAGTTCGTTCATGTGGTGACATGGGAATGTAGGTACCTTATATGATACAACTATATAGGACTAGATCAATACTTAAATGGATTTCTTTTAATATCCGTTAAATAAAGAAATTCAAATCAGTCTAATAGATGATCATATATGGGTTGATCTGAATCCTGAGTGTACTACAAACTTTTTTTTTTTTTTTGGAAAATTACAAGTACTACAAACTCCTGCATGGCAGACTATGTCTTTTAATTTACAAAGGTGAGGTTGGTGAAGAAATCCCGACCAATAGCTATGTATTTTGGGGACATGGTTTGGTGTGTAGCTAGGGACGTTTTACATAGATATGGAATCCATTCCTTCTTGTGAGAAGTAGATGAGTATCTTCCTCAAGGGTTGATTCGATACTTGAACGGTTAGAGTGCTCAAGTCTTTCTATTACGAATAGAAAGATTAACATTCATAATAGTTATGAATAAATCGTTAATTAGAGAATCAATGGTATTTATGGCACAAAATCATTTTATGACATGCAACGAAATGTGCCATCTTACTAAACCTATCAACCATAACAAAGATAGAATCCCTGCCCCTCTTTTTCCTAGGCAAACCTAATACAAAATCCATCGATATATATGGTTCACTAGGTACATGCAAAAGAGTATACAAACCATGAGGCATCAATTTAGATTTAGCCTGCTTACATGTTATACACCTATCACAAATACGCTCAACATCACGCTTCATTCTAGGCCAATAAAAGTGTTCATGCAAAACAGCTAAGGTCTTACAAATACCAAAGTGCCCCATCAAACCACCCCCATGAGCTTCTTTCACAAGCGATTCACGCATACTACAAGCATGAATACACAATCTATTATCTTAAATAAGAATCCATCATGTATGTAAAATTTTCCAAATGAAGAATTTGCACTTGCAACATAAATCTCAGCAAAATCAGAATCACGTTCATAAAGTTCCTTAATCAAGTCAAATCCCAACATTCTAGCATTCATTGAAGTAAGTAACACATACCTGCGAGATAGTGCATTGGCTACTATGTTTTCCTTACCTTGCTTGTAGCGTATAACATATGGAAATGATTCAACAAACTCCATTCATCTTGCGTGCCTCTTGTTCAGCTTACCTTGACCCTTTAGATGTTTCAACGATTCATGATATGTGTGGATCACAAACTCCTTATGCCACAAGTAATGCGGCCATGTCTCAAGAGCTCTTACCAGTGCATACTCTTTGTCATAATTAGGGTACCTCAAAGCTGCTCCGTTCATTTTCTCACTAAAATAAGCTATTGGACATTTTTCTTGCATAAGAACTGCCCCAATACCTAACCCGGATGCGTCGCATTCAACCTCAAATGTCTTCTCAAAGTTGGGTAGCGCCAAAATAGGTGCACTGCATAGCTTCACTTTAAGATCTTGGAATGCTCGCTCATGTGCTTCGCCCCATTGAAAACCAATTGTTTTCTTTACTACCTCAGTCAATGGTGTGGCAATACTGCTAAAGTCTCTTACAAATCTCCTATAGAAGCTTGCTAATCCATGGAAGCTTCTGACTTCTGTCACTGTTGTTGGTGTAGGCCACTCCTGAATTGCCTTCACTTTTTCTACATCTACCTTGATTCCATCTACACTCACAACAGAGCTAAGAAAAACAATTCTATCCATGCAAAATGTGCATTTGGCAAAGTTAGCATATAACTTTTTCCTGTCTCAACATATCAAGAACATGCCTCAAATGCAACTCATGATCATCAATTGACTTACTGTAAACTAAGATGTCATCAAAGTATACCACAACAAACTTACCTATAAATGCACACATAACATGATTCATTAATCTCATAAATGTGCTAGGTGCATTTGAAAGACCAAATGGCATAACTAACCATTCATACAATCCATATTTAGTCTTAAATGCAGTTTTCCATTCATCTATTTCTCTCATGCGAATCTGATGGTATCCACTATTTAAATCAATTTTACTAAATACCTTGGAACCATGAAATTCATCTAACATATCATCTAAGCAGATGGCGATACTTTACCGTTATATTGTTGATTGCTCGACAATCGACACACATCCTCCATGTCCCATCTTTCTTAGGGACTAGAAGCATTGGTACTGCATAAGGACTCATGCTTTCCCTTATATACCCCTTGTCCATCAACTCCCGTACTTGCTTTTGAAGTTCCTTTGTCTCCTCAGGATTGCTCCTATAAATTGGCATGTTGGGAATGACTGCTCTAGGTATGAAGTCTATCTGGTGCTCAATGCATTTAATGGGTGGAAGCCCACTAGGTATGTTCTCTGTCAGTACGTCACTGTAATCCTGTAAAAGAGATGAAATAGACAAAGGAAGCAAATGGTCAGTGTTAGTAAAATAAAATGGGGCTTATTGTAGACTAACAATAGCATAAGCTTGCTAGCCTTGAAAGCTTTCCGTGCTTCACCCTCACCCATGTAGAAACTCTTTTTCACTCTCCCTTTTATTTCCCCATCACGTTCACTCACACTCCCCTTGGGAATACTCACGGCTTTAGCCTTATTTTTCTCACTAGGTTCGGCCTTAGCCCTCTTTAGCTCACCACTTTCACTCGTTTCCCCCAAGGTGGTGTTTTCCCTCACTCTCTCTTTATCACGCTCAAGTTGCAACTTAACCTGATCTTCGTGGACTTGTCTAGGTGTAAGTGGGTATAAAGTAATGGGTTTTCTCTTATGTTGAAAGGAGTACTTGTTCTTTAACCCATCGTGAACAATCTTCTTATTAAACTGCCACGGCCTGCCCAAAAGAATATGTCCCGCATGCATCTGTATCACATCACATAGAACATCATCAATGTATGGCCCAATGGTAAAACTCAATAATACCTGCTTCGTCACCTTTACTTCACCACAATCATTTAACCACTGCAACTTGTAAGGCTTGTGGTGCTTCAAGCAAATCAACCCCAACCGCTCAATCAAAGTTTGCTAGCAACATTAGTACAACTGCCCCCATCTATGATCATACTACACCTCTTGCCATTCACACGACATCTAGTGTGGAATATGTTCTCCCTCTGCTGTTCACTCTCATCCTCTACAACATGTGCATTCAGAACACGCTTAACAACTAGAGATAAATTATCCAATGGGTATGCAGCTCCTTCGTGGTCATTAGTATCCTTCAACTTTGGCATCTCATCCTCAACCTCACTATCTGTAGAGTACACCTCTCCGTTCTTTTTATCAATCACTAAGGTGCGGCTACTGGGACATAGTGAGGCATAGTCTCCCATGCCCAAACATTTGAAACATTTGACATCCTTAGTTCTAGTAGTTGTACCCTCAGGTTTTGGTCTAGTGTTGCTCGGTTCTGTAGCCTCCTTACCCTTGGCACTAGGTTCGGCTCTAGGCTTATCAAAGCCTCCCCTGAACTCACCTCTAGGCTTGTTAAAGCCTCCATCTCGTTCCTCAATCGGAATCCATTTCCCCTTCCATGTAGAAGTAGCCTGAGTACCAAATCTTGATGTGGACTTTTTCTTGAGTTGCCTCTCTACCTTGATAGCCATGTGAAGCATATCCTCCAAATCAACATAATGATGCAACTCCACCATGCTGGCAATCTTTTTTTTTTGGATAAAGTAAGTATATTAACCAAAACAAAACTATACAAGAGCAAATGGCCATACCCTAGACAACTAGAGTGGACAGACCCTCTTAGAAGAAAAGCCCAAAGGCAACAAGCAAAGAAAGATCAAAAGAAGATGTCATCGGGCATGTGCGAGGAGAGGTGAAGCCATTTATTGTCATATGATTTCACCTTCCGCAGTAAGCTAGCACGAGTCCGAACATAAAAAACAATATCACTAAGAAGAATAAAAACAGGGCGAGGGGGCTCACCATGGGTGCAGGCATTCCTCTCCCTCCAAATATGGTAAACTGACGCAGCAAGAGACAGCCGAACAAGAAAATGACGCAAAGAGCCGTCTGTAAACTGATACATCCTCTCAATAGTCTGAAGCCAATCACGAGATCTCCAATCTAACTCACACATAGCCAGCATAGTCGACCAGATGCTCGAAGAGAAATTGCATTGGAAGAACAGGTGATCAATATCCTCACCTGAGCAACCACATAGAATACAACGCGAGCAAGCAGAGATACCGAACCTCATCAGACTATCCTGGGTACAAAGGCCTCCCTGAATAGACATCTAAAGTAGAAAAGAATGGAGCGGGATAGCCTTCTGAAACCAAACAACTCGAGACCAACACATCAAGGGACCCTTAGTCCGCATAGCATTCCAGGCACTATCCACTGAGAACCTCCCTCTATTGTCATCCTCCCAAACCAGCTCATCCTCTCTCATGCTAGAAGGATCCGATAGATTAGACCAGGCCAAATCAATAAGGCAGCAGATCTAGCTAGAGGCCAACGCCAAGAAGAATTAGAAATAATAGAAGCAACTGTAGCCATCTTATCCAAGCATGAGTCATAAATCACTCTCTCACCCAACGTATCCACAAGCGGACCAAGAGGATGCCTGACATGAGTCCAACCACACCATAGACATTACAGGATGCAGCTAATAACTTGGAGGAACCCATGCAGTTGCCAACAGGTCCAATCACACGCCAAAGAGCAAAGAAGATCAGAGAGGCCTTTGCGGGACTAGCTGAGAGCTATGTGACCAGTTGCAGCAACCAAATCAAGTGCACACCAGAGACACATATGGGCATAACCAAAGAGGTCCCCAAGCTATTTCATTTGACCCAGATCAGCTCAGACTGAAGCATAGCAGAGCAGCTTCAGTACCAGCACCATTTTGACCCGATTTCACCCATTTTGGGACTATGTTGAATTCGGCCAAATGGGGGCATTTTTGTCATTTTTGCTCGACATTTTGACTTTATTTATGATGTAATTAGCATGTTTTACTATGCCATTAGGCTTAATTATGCTTAGATCTCTACTTATCCGGAAGCACGTCAATTTACTATAGCATGTAAGCACCTTAATTAGCTTAAGTGAGATTAGCTTCTAATCTTTCTTTTAAGTTTATTTAGGTGCAAAAGGACCTTAATGGTCGTGGTTGAGGTGCTTGACTTAGGGCTTTTGGTAATTTTAGCTCTAGGGTCATTTTAGTCTTTTTACTCTTTTGTAACCCTTATTATATGACTATTCTTTGTATTTTTGGAAAAACAAACGTAATATACAGAATTTTGAAAGAGAGAAAAGCTTGAGCTTTCCATGGCTATGGCCAAAACCTTGTTGAGGGAGGGATTCCCTTTTCAAGTTCAAATTGACTTATCTAAGCTTGGCAACTTAGTGGCGTCTCCATTGCTAGCAAAATACAATCTGATTTCATGCTTGTGGTTATCATGGACGTGAGTTTCATGGTGGTTAGGGGCTGATCTTGGTTGGGTTTTGTTCCTACAAATCAGTATTCAAAGTTCTTGGGGTTTTGAGAAAGATGCTTGGGGGTTTGCTTGGTTTCCAACCCAAGTGAGTTCTTGTCATTTGGTATCATGAGCTTAGGGTTCTGAGGTCTGATTTCCTATCCTTTGTGTTGTTTAATCTTGTATTCATCTTTGTTTTTGTTGTTGTTGTTGATTTCGGCCATTAAGGAATTTGTCCTCAAGTTTCGTCCATTGGTGTTATTGTGTGTTCTTTGTTGTTTCTTGTTGTTTCTTTCAGATTTGTAATCCTTGTTGCATGAATAACAATCTGTCCTTTAGTAGTTTGTGCTAATTTTGAGTATTTCTTTGAGTTAAGCTTTGGCTACTTAGGTCAAAATTGGGGCTTTTGTGTTCTTTGCTTGAATCAAGTGTTTAGTTGTTAATTGTAAGTTACTAGGACGTGTTTTTTATTGTTATTAAGTTATTAGTTTCAAAAATCAAAAAAAAAAAAAATGCATCAGGTCAGATTCGGCCAAGGAAGTACCATCACCACCCTTGCTTTGTTCTTGCCATATACATGTCACTTAGCTTTTTTTCAATAGGTATTGTTCATATCTACTTTGAGAAAATCAGATTGCACTTCATTACTCATAGCATTGCTTGAACTAGCTTGTTTGTAATCTTTGTGAAGTTGTTGCAATCTTGTGAAGTGTGTGGAAAACAAGTTTGTTTGAGTGATTTGGTGAGGCATTTGAGTGAATGAGTGTTGAAACAAAATGAAATGCTTATGGATTGATGAGGCCGTGACTTACTCCTGAAGTTTACTTAAGCTTGTGTGTTGTTAACTTTGTGAGACAAGTCTGGTTGCTTTGTTACACATATTGCCGTGAGTAAGATGCTTGATGGCTTATGTTGAAGCATGAATTAACAAGTGTGCTTGCTGATTTGCGTGAGCTATCATTAGCTTGACATTGGATTTGTGTTGAAATCATTAGCATGACATTGAAAATGGAAGCACTCATGAGCTTAACATGGAAACTTGAGTAGCCATCATTGCATTTGAGAGGTGCTTGAAGAGGCAAGTTGCTGCATCACCAAGCTAGTTGGAAAAGTGTTTAGTTGGTTTGTAACTTACCATTGCCGAATTGACATGCTTACTTGACCTACTTGTAAGCTACTTACGTAAGCAGCTGAGTCACCTACTTGTTTTGAAAAAAAAAAAAAAGTGAAAAAAAAAAGAAGAAAGAGAATTGGTCGCATTGTGCTTAGCTTGATTAGACCATTTGCAAGTTGATTGGATTGCTTTACATGAGTTACATTGATTTGATTTGGTTTGTATTGGTTTGAGCTTGAAAGACTATATTTGTGTTATTGCCGAATTGAAATCATTTGTGCTTCATTGTGTTTCATTGGAGTGTAAACACTTGTGAGTGTGTGTGAGAAGAAAAGAAAGGTGAGCTCAAATACTATAGTGAGTGACCACAAGATTACTTCAGTGACACGTTGATTGCTTGCTTGCTTATTTATTGCATTTAGCTAACTCGTCATTCTTTCTTATTCTGAACACTCTAGCTATAGGTTTCTTTCAATTGAGTCTCCGTGATTACTTATCTTAATTTCTTTATTCCACCTGCTCTATATATACATTGTGTTTCTGCTAGCTTGTGGACTACACCTTAGTTGACCATTCTGGGAATTGAGTTGATTTGTAATTGAATTGAGGAAGAACTCAAGAGTGGTAAAAGGCAGTGATTGTGAGCACAATATCGGGTAAAAGCCAATAGAGTGCAAACACGAGTGGAGTGATATCATTCGAGTGTAAACACGTGAGATTGTGAGGATTTACATATTTATTTTGCTTTTTATTATTTCTGATCTGTTTGTTTAGTGTTGAGATGGCAGGTCCAAGTTTAACTATTGATGATAAGATCGAGGTTTTGGATACTTTCAAAAGTGATATCCAAGATATTATGAGTGATTATAGAAGATCTTATGAGAAATGGAAAAAGACTTGGAAGGTAACTAATATGCAGTGAATGAAGAGAGTACTCAACAACCAAAAACTATTAAAGTTGTTTGTAATGAAGTGAGAAGCACTTGTGATGTTGAGTGCATAGCGAATGAAAACACTTGTGAGGCCTTGAATGTTGTGAATTATGTTATAAGTGACATGGTGAGTGAAAATGCTTGTGAGACCGTGAGCATTGATGGAGTAAACACTTGTGAGGTAATGTGCTTTGAGGTTGAAAAACATAGTGAAGCTGAGCAGGTGTGTGAGGAGTTCTTTGCAAGTATGGTTGAGATAGTGGCCATGAGTGATGATGAAGTTGTGAGAGCTGGTGAAAAGAAAGTAGATGTGGTAGTGAAGTTTTTCCATAACATTTTCTCTATTGTTTATGCTTTTTCATCGCAGGTACAAGTGGTCAAGTATGATTCTTTTATATTTCAATATCATCGTCCAATTGATTTTATCATAACTATCTATGATCCGGGTTCGGATTCGAGGACAAATCCATTTCAAGAGAGGGGAGAATGACATGATCCAAGGGACAACATTTAACATGAATACAGTCACCCAAGGAACATTAAAGCCTTTGCAATTGCCAACAGGCCCCAATCACACGCCAAAGAGCTAAGAAGATCACAGATGCAATAGCGGGGCCAGAGTTTGCATATTATAGATGCATTCATCCTTCTAGTTTTTACTTGCCTTATGAGTGATTATGATTCTAATTCTTTAACTCCTATGGATTTATTATCTTTGATTCTTATTAAGCTTGGGAGTATGAATGATAAGGGAAAGGCAGAGTTGGTGAGAATAATAGGTTTCCAACGCATTGTGTTTGATCCCGGCAATTGGGTGTGGCTTTATATGCAAGAGGAAAAGATCCAAGCTACAATCGAGAGGAGATGGACCCTTTCAAGTCTTGGAAAGGATCAATGAGAATGCATATAAGCTGGATTTGTCATGTAAGTACAACATATCTTTACTTTTAATGTTTCTTACTTAACTCATTTTGATGCAGGTTCAGATTCGAGGTCGAATCCTTTTCAACAATGAGGGAATGACATGAGTCCAACCACACCATAGACATTACAGGATGCAGCTAATAACTTGGAGGAACCCATGCAGTTGCCAACAGGTCCAATCACACGCCAAAGAGCAAAGAAGATCAGAGAGGCCTTTGCGGGACTAGCTGAGAGCTATGTGACCAGTTGCAGCAACCAAATCAAGTGCACACCAGAGACACATATGGGCATAACCAAAGAGGTCCCCAAGCTATTTCATTTGACCCAGATCAGCTCAGACTGAAGCATAGCAGAGCAGCTTCAGTACCGCACCATTTTGACCCGATTTCACCCATTTTGGGACTATGTTGAATTCGGCCAAATGGGGGCATTTTTGTCATTTTTGCTCGACATTTTGACTTTATTTATGATGTAATTAGCATGTTTTACTATGCCATTAGGCTTAATTATGCTTAGATCTCTACTTATCCGAAGCACGTCAATTTACTATAGCATGTAAGCACCTTAATTAGCTTAAGTGAGATTAGCTTCTAATCTTTCTTTTAAGTTTATTTAGGTGCAAAAGGACCTTAATGGTCGTGGTTGAGGTGCTTGACTTAGGACTTTTGGTAATTTTAGCTCTAGGGTCATTTTAGTCTTTTTACTCTTTTGTAACCCTTATTATATGACTATTCTTTGTATTTTTGGAAAAACAAACGTAATATACATAATTTTGAAAGAGAGAAAAGCTTGAGCTTTCCATGGCTATGGCCAAAACCTTGTTGAGGGAGGGATTCCCTTTTCAAGTTCAAATTGACTTATCTAAGCTTGGCAACTTAGTGGCGTCTCCATTGCTAGCAAAATACAATCTGATTTCATGCTTGTGGTTATCATGGACGTGAGTTTCATGGTGGTTAGGGGCTGATCTTGGTTGGGTTTTGTTCCTACAAAATCAGTATTCAAAGTTCTTGGGGTTTTGAGAAAGATGCTTGGGGGTTTATGCTTGGGGGTTTGCTTGGTTTCCAACCCAAGTGAGTTCTTGTCAATGCCAGTAATCAAACCACAATAACTTCTTCTCACCATTCCCAATCCTAACTCTCATCCTCTGACGGATCCAAGAATGAAGCTCCAAAATCTTCCGCCAACTCCAAGAACAATCTACAGGACATGATACCTCCCAAAAGCTTCTCCCCCTCAACAAGTAAGACTTAACCCAATTCGACCAAGAGGAAACCTTGCCATAACAAAGAAATCATAAGTGCTTAACAGCTGCCATTCTATTCCAAGTGTCCAATCTCTTGATCCCCAAACCCTCTCTTTCAGAGGTAAATAAACTCTACTCCAAGCCATTTTCGCCCCCGAAGAGGTGAGCTCACTACCCTTCCAAAGGAATGATCTGAGAGTCGTCTCCAGCTTCCTAATAACAGACTTAGGAAGAACAAAAAGAGAAGACTAGTAAACTTGAATGGAGAACAAAATAGATTTTATGAGCTGAAGTCGCCCCGCATACGAAAGAAACTTACTACTCCAACTCTTGGCACGCCTGACAATACGATCAACAAGAGAGGCACAGTCTGAGGCCCGGAGCTTAGAAGAAATCAAAATGAACTCCCAGATACCGGACTGGAAGAATACCCTCATGGAAACCCAAAATATGAAGCAGCTGGCCCTTAAGGTTAAGAGAGATACCAGAGGAGAAAAGATGACTCTTAGCTAGATTCGGGACTAAGCCTGAAAAACCACTAAACTGCCAAAGACAATCCTTGATCAAAGAGACCGAGGAGGCATCCGCCTTACAAAAAATCATGAGGTCATCCGCAAAATAAAGATGTGTGAGGCGATCCTTAGAACACCGCCAATGAAACTTGAAACCCCTGATCATGAGCCATATTGTGAAGTAAGCCCGAGAGAGCTTCCATAGCCAGAACAAAAAGATAAGGAGACATAGGATCACCTTGTTGCAGCCCACGATCCCCAGAGAAAAAACCATGCAACTCCCCATTAATAGACACATAAAACATAGTAGAAGTCATACACTCCTGAATCCAACCCATCATCCTCTCTGGAAAACCCACAGTCCGTAAGACCTCAACCATAAAGTCCCAACGAACAGTGTCATAAGCTTTCATCAAGTCAATCTTAATAGCATATCTTAGGGTACCACTTTCCGATGATAATTCCGAACCAATTCCTGGCACAATAAAATGTTGTCGCTGATACGCCGACCCACTACAAAAGCAGATTGATTATGACTGATCACTAAAGGAAGGACAATCTTGATCTGATTCGCAATAAGCTTGGCAATACACTTGTAAATAGTGTTACAACAAGAAATAGGCCGAAAGTCCTTAACCTGGGAAGGGTTGGGGATCTTCGGGATCAGAGCAATAGACGTCGCATTAACCTGCCTCAAGAGACATCCAGAGGAAAAGAAAGAGTGAATAGCATAAAGAACATCATCCCCCACAATACTCCAAGTCTTCTTAAAGAAACCCGAATTAAACCCATCTGGGCCAGAAGCCTTATTGTCCTGCAGAGAAAACAAGACAAACTTAATCTTCTCATACGAAACCTCCCGAGCAAGAGTCTCCCTCTGCTCATCAGACACATGCTTAGTAATGGAAGAATGGAGAACATCAATCTCTCTATTCAAGCCCCCTAGAAACCGTGCCATAGTAGCCTCTGCACCCTCAACTACATTTGCCCTTATCATGGCAATTTCCATCTCTGTGTAATATTCATCAACACTCTTGGTTCCCTGATATAGATGCTGTAGTTTCTGATATAACTCCCTATAGTAATGGCTGGGTATGAACCTCTTTCTCATTAGACCCATAAGTTCTGCCCATGTCTGAACCGGCCTCTCATAGTTTCTCCTCCGAGTAGAAACAATCTGATCCCACCAAATCATAACATAATCAGTAAACTCAATTACTGCCAGATTAATTTTCTTCTCGTCTGAGTAGTGATGACAGTTGAAAATCAGCTCGATTTTCTTTTCCCATTCTAAGTAAGCCTCAGGATCATTCTTGCCCTGAAAGGTTGGTATCTTGGTCTTGATGCTACCTAGATCACCATCTATATCTCCTAGTCTACCATGACCTCTGCGATCATAATTCCCTCGTCTGTCATCATATGCACATCTACCATCAAATTGTATATCCCTCATATCATTCCTTCTATCAAACCTCTTATTAGGCCTTTTATCAGGCCTTGGCTGAAATCTCTCCTCCACATCATCAAAATCATCAGAATTATCAAATCATTTTCAGCTTCTTCTTCATCTGGTGGTACACAGTGTGGTGGTACATATTGTGGTGGCACATTCTGGGGTGGTGGTACATGCTGAGGTGGTGGTGCTCTGGGAACACTACCTGTTGGAATACTCTCTACACCCTTGGACAACCTCACCAAAGCAGTATTAATGTTCTCCATCACATCTGTAAACTTTCGATCCAAAGCCTCAAGCTTTTCATCAACGATTAGACTTGGACCTGCCATTTAAATACTGAACAAACAGATTAGAAATAACAAGAAAGTAAAACAAATATGTAAATCCTCACAATCTCATGTGTTTACACTCGAATGATATCACTCCACTCGTGTTTGCACTCTATTGGCTTTTACCCAATACTCTGCTCACACTCACTGCCTTTTACCACTCTTGAGTTCTTCCTCAATCAAATGCAAATCAAACTCAGTCCAAGAATACACAACCAAGTGTAGTCTTCAAGCTAGCATGAAACACAAAGAACTAATGATGTATATATGGCAGCTGGAATAATGCGAATGAGAATAGTAATCACGAAGACTCAATCAAAGAGACTTAAGCTAGAATGCACGGAGTAAGAAAAAAAGACGAGTTAGCTAAATGCACAAACAAACAAGTAAGCACTCAATGTGACACTTAGCCAATCTTGTGATCACTCACTATTGTTTTTGTCTCACATTTTTTTTTCTTTTTTTTTTCACTCTTTTCTTTGTCTCTCACACTCAAAATGTATACAAAGAAAATGAAATACAATGCAAAAAACAAGATTACCACATTCGATAATTTTCGAGTTATATCCTTAGCACTTGTAATACATGTAAATACAACTCAAATGACAATGTTACTCATATAATCAATTCATCAATGTGATAATCTCTACCTTTCAACTTGCAAATGATCTAGTTACAATGTAACTAACTCAATTTTCAATTCATCCAAGTCAAATTATAAGCTAAGTAAATAGTTTTTGCAAGCAACTAGGTGATGCAGCTACTTGCCTCTTCAAACACCTTAAAAAAAAATGATTACACACAAGTTCCCATGTCAAGCTAATGATGAATTTCTTCCCTCTTCACTTATAATAACAATATTTCAAGAGGTGCAAAGTGATACTTGCTTAGATACACACGAATTTAGTGCAAATTTGGTGCACTCAACCTTGCTTCACTTGATTCTTCAACATTAACAACACAAATCAGCAAGATAACAATGATACAACTCAATCCAGTCTCCAAATTTGGCGCTTTCAGATTTGTTTCATCAATAATGCACTCAACCTTTCTTTCTTTTCACTCAAACTCACAAGATTGTGCTAACTTCACAAGAATTCAAACAAGTAAGCTCACATAAATGCCAAAATGAATGATGTCAATTCTGGTTTTTGCAAAGTTGATATGAATAATACCTATGGAAACAACACTAATTGCATGTATTCAACAATAGCAATACAATATATGTCAATAAATCTCAGTAGGTCGAATCTGATCCGATTCTTTTTTTTTTTTTGATTTTTGAACTAATAACTTAATAACAATGTTAAACACATCATAGTAACATAGAATTAAGAACTAAACACTTGATTCAAGTAAAGAACACAAAAACCCAAATTTTGACCTAAGTAGTCAAAGCTTAACTCATAGAAATACTCATGATCAATCAAAAACACTCACGGGCAGAATGTTATTCATGCTATTTTGATCACAAATCAACAAGAATCAGCAAGAAACAACAAGATCCTACAATGGCCGAATCAAGGTAGAAGTAAAACCATGATGCCGAAAATAAATCAACAAAGAACAAAGATGAAAACACAATCAAACAACACATAAAGATAGGAAAATCATACCTTGGAACCCTGAGCTCATGATACCAAATGACAAGAAACTCACTTAGGTTCAAAACCAAGCAAACCCCAAGTATTCTTTCTTAAACCCCAAGAACCTTAATCAATGATTTTGTAGGAACAAAACCCATCCAAGATCAGCCCTAAACCACCATGAAACCTTATCCATGATAACTTAAAAACATGAAATCAGTGTGTTTTGCTAGCAATGGAGACGCCAATAAGCTTGCCAAACTTAGATAAGTCGATTTGAACTTGAAAAGGGGAATCCCTCCCTCACAAGAAATTTAGCCATAGCCAAAGCTTAAAAGCTTTAAGGTTTGATGAAAATTTCGTGAATCATATTCCAAAGAAGAAGAAAACAAAGTTTAAATAGGTTACAAATAGAAACCCTAAAGGTGTGAATGGACAAAAATGTCCCTAAAGTGAAATTACCAAAAGACCTAAAAACTACCCAATGCTTTCACTCAAGCACGTCCCCAAATGTCTTTTCCCACCTAAAGTAGCTTAAAACAATGATTAGAAACTAATCTAACTTAAGCTAATTTGAGGTGCTTACATTAAATATTAAATTGACGTGCTTACTCAATAAGCAAGGTTCTAAGCATAATTAACCCTAATGGCCTGGTCAACTAGCTTTTTTTTTTTGGATAAAGTAAGTATTATAACCAAAAGAAAACTATACAAGGAGCAAAGGGGCATACCCCAGGCAACTAGAGAGGACAAGCCTTCCTAGAAGAAAAGCCAAAAGGCTACAAGTAAAGATCAACAGAAGATGTCATCGGGCAAGTGCCACGAAAGGTGAAGCCATTTATTGTCATAAGATGGTTTCACCTTACGTAAAAAGCTAGCATGATTCCGAACATCAAAAACAATATCATATAGAAGAGCAGAAACAGGCCGAATAGGCATATCATGAGTGCGAGCATTCCTCTCCCTCCAAATATGGTAGACTGACACTGCAAAAGACAGACGAACCAATAGGTGACATAAAGAAGCATCGGTGAACTGACATAACCACTCAACAGTCTGACGCCAATCCCGGCATTTCCAGTCTAACCCACACATAGCCAGTACAGACGACCAGACCCTCGAAGAGAAAAGACACTGGAAAAAAAGATGATCAATGTCCTCACTTGAACAACCACAGAGAATACAACGCGAGCAAGTAGAGATGCCAAACCTCATCAAACTATCCTGAGTACAAAGGCCTCCCTGAATAGACATCCAAAGAAGAAAGGAATGGCATGGAATAGCCTTCCGGAACCAAACAACTCGAGACCAATGCATCAAGGTTCCCTTGTCCGCATGGCATTCCAGGCACTATCCACAGAAAATCTCCCACTCCTATCATCCTCCCAAACTAGCACATCCTCCCAAACTAGAAGGAGACGAAGATGGACTGAGCCAAATCAACAAGGCAGCAACCTAGAAGGGGGCCAATGCCAAGCAGAATCAGAGATAATGGAAGCAATTGTGGCCATCATATCCAAGCCAGAGTCATAAATCACTCTCTCACCCAACGTGTCCATAATCGGGCCTAGAGGATGCCAATAATCAAACCACAATAAAGTCTTCTCATCCATTCCCAATCCTAACTCTCATCCGCCGCCGGGACTAAGAACGAAGCTCCAAGATATTACGCCAACTCCAAGAGCAGTCAGTAGGACAAGGGACCTCCCAAAAACTTCTCCTTCTCAACAAATAAGAGTGACCCAATTCGACCAAGAGGAAACCTGACATGATCCAGGCCGACAACAAACCAAAGGATGCATTACAAGTACCAGAAGGGCCAATTACGAGGCAGAGGACCAAAAGACTCAGAGAAGCAATGGCGGGATTAGTTCAGAGTTTTATGGCCGACTGCAACAAACAGATAGAGATGCATGTGGGCTTCGATGGAAAGGGCCCAAAATCATTTCACTTGGCCCAAATCAGCTTTGAATAAAGCTTTGAAGACTTAAAGACTTGGTTTTTTTTGTAATTTCGTATTTAGGGGCATTGTTGTCTTTATGCCTTTAGGGTTTCTTTTGTATCACTATTTAAGCTTTCTTTCTTTTCATTTTGCAACAACCAACGAATTTGTAAACTCAAAAGCTTAAAGCTTTGGCTATGGCCGAAATATTGTAAGGGAGGGATTCCCCTTTTCAAGTTTGAATCGACTTATCTAAGTTTGGCACACTTAGTGGCGTCTCCATTGCTAACAAAACACAACAAGGAATCATCTTAAGGTTCTCAAGGGCAGGTTCTTTGTGGGTCTTCTTTGTGGCCTTGGAAGGGTTTTGTTTCCACAAAATCAAACTCGCGGTTCTTGGGGTCTTTCCGTTGCTTGGGGTTTGCTTGGATTTCGAATCCAAGTGGGTTTCTTGTCATTTGGTATCAGAGCTTAGGGTTCCAAGGTCTGATTTTTTCTATCTTTCCTTTTAATTGATTCTGTTTTTATCTTGTTCTTTGTTATTTTCGTTTTCAGTCTTGTTGGATCTTGTTTCTGTTTTTGTTTTGTTTATTTTCTGGATCTGATTTTGTTGTGAAGCGTATTCTGGATCTGGTTTTGTTTTTCTGCATATCAGTTCATCTTTATCACTTTTCCAGTTCTGGGTTTCTGTTCTATTCTTCCTCTCAGTTCGTCATAGTCATTCTGTTCTTTAGCATATGTTTAAGAAATAAGCATGTTCTTGGCGGCTGTGTGTTTTGTTTCTAAACCCTAGTGAAGTATGAAATCAGACCCTGAAAACTAAGTGAAGTCTGAAATCAGACCCTGAAAATCTTAGCTTCTGAGATCAGACCTAAAACGTAACCTTTGAAAACCAGCCTCTGAAATCAGAACCATATTTAGCATCTGACGTTATCAAAAAAAAAAAAAAGAAGAAAAGAAAAAGGGACTTGAGTGATAGTGATCACTTGAGCAAAAAAAAAAAAAAAAAAAAAAAAAAAAAAGTGAATTTTTTTGGTTGAATCTAGTTTGTTCCATATTATCATTTAGGTGCCCGTGGAGGGTATTCCATCAAAATTTCTATAGAGGTGCCAAATTTTCTCCCGAAATTGCATACGACCGTGAATTTGCATGCTTATTTTTTTTTTCATTGTGCTAATTGTTTGCTCCTTATTCCTAATTACTCTAGCTTAAGTATTATTAATTGAGTCTCCGTCATTACTATTCCTTTTCGCATTTGTTTTCTCCGCCTGCCCTATATATATATTGTTGGGGGTCCGTTGTGTTCATGCTAGCTTGAGGACTACATTTGGTTTGTATTCTTGGATTGAGTGTGGTTCACATTTGAATTGAGGACGAACTCCAGAGTGGTAAAAGGCAGTGATTGTGAGCACAGTATCGGGTAAAAGCCAATAGAGTGCAAACACGAGTGGAGTGATATCATTCGAGTGTAAACACGTGAGATTGTGAGGATTTACATATTTGCTTTACTTTCTTGTTTTCTAATCTGTTTGTTTAGTGTTGAGATGGCAGGTCTAACTACTGATGAAAAGCTTGAGGCTTTGGATAGGAAATTTACAGATATGATGGAGAACATGAATACTGCTTTGGAGAGATTGTCCAAGAGTGTCGAGAGTATTCAAACTGGTAGCGGTCCCAGAGTACCACCACCTCAGAATGTACCACCACCTCACAATGTACCACCTCGCCGTTACCACCACAGTATGTACCACCAGATGAAGAGGAAGCTGAAAATGAGTTTGATGATTCTGATGGTTTTGTGATGTGGAGGAGAGATTTCAGCCTAGGCATGATAGGAGGCCTAATAGGAGGTTTGATAGGAGGAATGATAGGAGGGATAGACGGTTTGATGATAGAGGTGCATTTGATGCCAGAAGAGGGGATTATGATCAGAGAGGATATGGTAGGCGAAGAGATGTAGATGGTGATCTAGGTAGCATCAAGATCAAGATACCAACATTCCAAGGCAAGAATGATCCTGAAGCTTATTTAGAATGGGAGAAGAAAATAGAATTGATTTTCAACTGTCATCACTACTCAGACGAGAAGAAGATCAGTCTGGCAGCAATTGAGTTTACCGATTATGCTATGATTTGGTGGGATCAGCTTGTCTCTACTCGAAGGAGAAACTATGAGAGACCGGTTTAGACATGGGCAGAACTTAGGGGTCTCATGAGAAAGAGATTTATACCCAGCCATTACTATAGGGAGTTGTATCAGAAACTACAACATCTGTATCAGGGGACTAAAAGTGTTGAGGACTATTACACAGAGATGGAAGTTGCCATGATCAGGGCAAATGTAGTTGAGGATGCAGAAGCTACTATGGCATGGTTTCTAGGGGGCTTGAATAGAGAGATTGCAAACATGGTGGAGTTGCATCACTATGTTGATTTGGAGGATATGCTTCACATGGCTATCAAGATAGAAAGGCAACTCAAGAAAAAGTCAACATCCAGATTTGGTACTCAGGCTACTTCTGCATGGAAAGGGAAATGGGTTCCGAATGAGAAGCGAGATGGAGGCTTTGACAAGCCTAGAGGTGAATTCAGTGGAGGCTTAAATAAGCCTAGGGCCGAACCTAGTGCCAAGGGTAAAGAGGCTGCCGAACCGATCAAGACTAGACCAAAACCTGAGGGAGCAACTACTAGAACTAAGGATGTAAAGTGTTTCAAATGTTTGGGCATGGGACACTATGCTTCACAATGTCCCAATAGGCGTACCTTAGTGATTGATAAAAAGAGTGGAGAGGTGTACTCTACCGATAGTGAGGTTGAGGAGGAGATGCCAGAGTTGGAGGATGCTAGTGACCATGAGGGAGCTGCATACCCGCTGGATAACTTATCCTTAGTTGTCAAGCGTGCTTTGAGTGCACATGTTGTAGAGGATGAGAGTGTGCAGCAGAGGGAGAATATATTCCATACTAGGTGTCGTGTGAATGGCAAGGGGTGCAGTATGATCATAGATGGGGGCAGTTGTACTAATGTTGCTAGCACAACTTTGATTGAGCGATTGGGGTTGAGTTGCTTGAGACACCCGAAGCCTTACAAGTTGCAGTGGTTAAATGATTGTGGGGAGATAAGTGTGACAAAGCAGGTACTGTTGAGCTTTGCCATTGGACCATACACGGATGATGTCCTATGTGATGTGATACCGATGCATGCGGACATATTCTTTTGGGCAGACCGTGGCAGTTTGATAAGAAGGTTATTCATGATGGGTTCAAGAACAAATACTCTTTCCAGCATAAGGGAAAACCTATTACATTATACCCACTTACACCTACACCAGCACAAGTCCATGAAGATCAGGTTAAGTTGCAACTTGAACGTGACAAAGAGAGAGCGAAGAGAAACACCACTTTGGGCGAAACTAGTAAGAGTGTTGTATCTGGTGAAATTAAGGCCAAGGCCGTGGGAGTTTCCAAGGGGGTGTGAGTGAACGGGAAGGGGAAACAAAAGGGAGAGTTAAAAGAGTTTCTACATGGGTGAGGGTGAAGCGAGGAAAGCATTCAAGGCTAGCAAGCTCATGCTATTGTTAGTCTATAAGGAGCCTCATATTTATTTTACTAACGCTGACCCTTTGCTTCCTGTGTCTATTTCATCTCTTTTGCAGGATTACAGCGACGTACTCACAGAGGACATACCTAGTGGGCTTCCACCCATTAGAGGTATTGAGCACCAGATAGACTTCATACCCGGAGCAGTCATTCCTAACAGACCGGCTTATAGGAGCAATCCTGAGGAGACAAAGGAGCTGCAAAGGCAAGTACGGGAATTGATGGATAAGGGGTATGTAAGGGAAAGCATGAGCCCTTGTGCAGTACCAGTACTTCTCGTTCCTAAGAAAGATGGGACGTGGCGTATGTGCGTTGATTGTCGAGCTATCAACAATATTACGGTAAAGTATCGTCACCCCATTCCTAGACTAGATGACATGTTGGATGAATTGCATGGTTCCAAAATTTTTAGTAAGATTGACTTAAAGAGTGGATACCATCAAATTCGCATGAGAGAGGGAGATGAGTGGAAAACTGCATTTAAGACTAAGTATGGCTTGTATGAATGGTTAGTTATGCCATTTGGTCTCTCAAACGCACCTAGCACATTTATGAGATTGATGAATCATGTTATGCGTGCATTTTTAGGTAAGTTTGTTGTGGTTTATTTTGATGACATCTTAGTTTACAGTAAAACAGTAGATGAGCATGTGATGCATTTGAAGCATGTACTTGATGTTTTACGAAAAGAACAATTGTATGCTAACTCTGACAAATGCACATTTTGCATGGATAGAATTGTTTTTTCTTGGCTTTGTTGTCAGTGCAGATGGCATCGAGGTAGATGTGGAGAAGGTAAAGGCAATTCAGGAATGGCCTACACCAACTACAGTGACAGAAGTCCGAAGCTTTCATGGGTTAGCGAGCTTCTATAGGAGATTTGTCAAGGACTTCAGTAGCATTGCCGCGCGCCATTGACTGAGGTAGTAAAGAAGACAGTTGGTTTTCAATGGGGCGAGGCGCAAGAGCGAGCATTTCAGGACCTTAAAGCGAAGTTATGCAGTGCACCCATTTTAGCACTACCCAACTTCGAGAAGACATTTGAGATTGAGTGCGACGCATCAGGGTTAGGTATTGGAGCAGTTCTCATGCAAGAAAAGCGGCCAATAGCCTATTTTAGTGAGAAGCTGAATGGAGCAGCTTTGAGGTACCCCACGTATGACAAAGAGTTATATGCGCTTGTGAGAGCACTTGAGACATGGCAGCACTACTTGTGGCCTAAAGAGTTCGTGATCCACACCGACCATGAATCATTAAAACACTTGAAGGGTCAAGGTAAGCTGAATAAGCGACACGCAAAATGGATGGAATTCGTTGAGTCATTTCCATATGTTATACGCTACAAGCAAGGTAAAGAAACATAGTGGCCGATGCATTATCTCGCAGGTATGTTTTACTTACTTCAATGCATGCACGGATGTTGGGATTTGATTTGATTAAGGAATTATATGAGTGTGATTCTGATTTTGGTGAGATTTTTGCTACTTGTGCAAAGTCATCTTTTGGAAAGTTTTACATTCATGACGGATTCTTATTTAAAGCGAATAGGTTGTGTGTTCCTGCTTGTAGTATGCGTGAGTTGCTTGTGAAGGAAGCGCATGGGGGAGGTTTGATGGGGCATTTTGGGATTACTAAGACTTTAGCTATTTTACATGAGCACTTTTATTGGCCTAAAATGAAACGTGATGTTGAGCGTATTTGTGATAAGTGTCTAACATGTAAGCATGCTAAATCTAAATTAATGCCACATGGTTTGTATACTCCTTTGCATGTACCTAGTGAACCCTGGGTTGATATATCGATGGATTTTGTGTTAGGTTTGCCTAGGACAAAGAGGGGTAGAGATTCAATCTTTGTTGTAGTTGATAGGTTTAGTAAAATGGCTCATTTCATTGCATGTCATAAAACCGATGATGCTACAAACATTGCAGATTTATTTTTCAGAGACATAGTGCGACTCCATGGTATACCTAGGAGTATTGTATCTGATAGAGATGTTAAGTTCCTTAGCCATTTTTGGAAGGTGTTGTGGGCTAAACTAGGCACCAAACTATTGTATTCTACCACATGTCATCCACAGACTGATGGACAAACAGAGGTAGTTAATAGGACTTTATCTCAATTATTGCGCACTATAGTTGGCAAGAATTTGAAAAGTTGGGAAGATTGTTTGCCATTTATTGAGTTTGCATATAATCGTAGCATTCATTCTTCTACATCATTTTCACCTTTTGAAATTGTTTATGGTTTTCAGCCACTAACTCCATTGGATTGTTACCTTTGCCTGTTGATGAGCATGTGGGGCTAGATGGAAAAAGGAAAGCCGATTTGGTGAAGCACATACATGAGAAAGCAAGAGAGCAAATACAACGAAAGAATGAGCAATATGCTTCTCATGCTAATAAGGGAAGAAAGCGTGTGGTATTTCAGCCTGGAGATTGGGTTTGGGTACACATGCGCAAGGAGAGATTTTCCTGAACAACGTAAATCTAAGCTACAACCCGAGAGGGTGTCCATTTCAAGTTTTGGAACGGATTAATGACAATGCATACAAGCTGGATTTACAAGGTAAGTATAATGTGTCTGCTACATTTAATGTTTCTGACTTAACTCCTTTTGATGCAGGTACAGATTCGAGGTCGAATCCTTTTCAAGAGGGAGGGATGACATGATCCAGGCCGACAAAAACCAAAGGATGCATTACAAGTACCAGAAGGGCCAATTACGAGGCAGAGGACCAAAAGACTCAGAGAAGCAATGGCGGGATTAGTTCAGAGTTTTATGGCCGACTGCAACAAACAGATAGAGATGCATGTGGGCTTCGATGGAAAGGGCCCAAAATCATTTCACTTGGCCAAACAAATCTTTGAATAAAGCTTTGAAGACTTAAAGACTTGGTTTTTTTTGTAATTTCGTATTTAGGGGCATTGTTGTCTTTATGCCTTTAGGGTTTCTTTTGTATCACTATTTAAGCTTTCTTTCTTTTCATTTTGCAACAACCAACGAATTTGTAAACTCAAAAGCTTAAAGCTTTGGCTATGGCCGAAATATTGTAAGGGAGGGATTCCCCTTTTCAAGTTTGAATCGACTTATCTAAGTTTGGCACACTTAGTGGCGTCTCCATTGCTAACAAAACACAACAAGGAATCATCTTAAAGGTTCTCAAGGGCAGGTTCTTTGTGGGTCTTCTTTGTGGCCTTGGAAGGGTTTTGTTTCCACAAAATCAAACTCGCGGTCTTGGGGTTCTTTCCGTTGCTTGGGGTTTGCTTGGATTTCGAATCCAAGTGGGTTTCTTGTCAAAACCTGGCCAGAACAAAGAAACCAAATGTGCTTAACAATAGCCGCTCTATTCCAAGAATCCAAACTCTTAATCCCCAGCCCCACTCCTTTAGAGGTAAACAAACTTCCTCCTCAAGCCACTCTCGCCCCATAAGAGGTGAGCGCACTACCCTTCCAAAGGAAAGAACGCAGAATCGTCTCCACCTTCCTAACAACAGACTTAGGAAGAATAAATAAGGAAGACCAAAACTTGAATGGAGAACAAAACAGACTTAATAAGCTGAAGCCGACCCGCATAGAGAGAAACTTACTACTCCAACCTTAGCACGCATAACAATACGATCCACAAGAGAAACACAATCAGAGACCCGAAGTTTAGTAGAGATCAAAGGGACTCCCAAATACCGCACTGGAAGAATCCCTACTTGGAAACCCAAAACATGACGTAGATGGCCTTGAAGGGTAGAAGAGATACCAGAAAAGAAGAATTGACTTTTAGCTGGATTCGGGATTAAACCTGATAAACCACTAAACTGCCCGAGACAATCCTTGATCAAGGAAACCGATGATTCATCTGCTTTACAAAAAATCATAAGGTCATCCGCAAAGCAGATGAGTGGACAGTCCTTAGAACACCGCCAGTGGAACTTGAAACTCGGATTAGTAGCCATATTACGAAGAAAGACCTGACAAAACTTCCATAGCCAAAACAAGAGATAAGGAGACATAGGATGACCTTGTCGCAACCCACGACCCCCAGAGAAAAAACCATGCAACTCTCCATTAATAGACACAGAGAACCTAGTAGAAGTCATACACTCCTGAATCCAACCCACCATCCTCTTGGAATACCAACAATCCGCAAAACCTCAACCAAGAAATCCCAACGAACAGTATCATAAGCTTTCATCAAGTCAATCTTAAGAGCACATCTCGGGGAACTGCCAGTCCGTGTGATAATCCCGAACCAATTCCTGACACAAAAGAATATTGTCACTGATACCCCTTCCCGCAACAAAAGCAGATTGATTATGACTGATCACAGAAGGAAGGATAACCTTGATTATATTCGCAATAAGTTACATCAAAACTAAATTCAACATATCAAACAAATGTTATATAATACAAGGTTTGGCCAAATTACAAAAGTGTCAAAGTTGGGCCTAAACCCTAAACCCTATAGGTCATTGTCTTCAAAATGGCTTTGGTAGCTTCATTCAGAGCTGATTTGGGCCAAGTGAAGTAGCTTAGGATAGGGGTGGGTGCAGTTCGGTTTGGTTCGGTTTTTGTTAAAAACCGAACCAAACCATATTTTACGGTCCGAATTTTTTTATCTCTCAAACCAAACCATTAAATAACGGTTTGGTTCGGATTGAAATTTTTTTAAACCAACGGTTTATGGATTGGTTCGGTTCGGTTTACAGAATGTTATACTTAAAACAAATTTTCATCCAAATTTTCATTTACGAGCTTAATTACAAGAGTCAAATTTGTCAATATTTCCAAAAGATAAAAGTACCTTTTAAGTTTTGATCTTAGTATAGTGCACATTGCATAAATTCTTCTTTTTAATTTTACTTGGTTCCATTGTGAATTTTATCAAACATTTGATATGCATAAAAATAAAAGTATAATCAAACAATAAACCCCAAGAAAAAAAACAAAAAATCCAATAATAGAACAACAAAAATATAATAATGTAAATAACAAACCTGAATAAATGTAATGGTAATCTTTTGTCCTTTTTTTTTTGGGCTCACTCTCAAGGCTTTCTTTCTAGCGTTGTGTCAATAATTCCCGGAGTGATAGATGCGGAAAAATCAGGAGAGATGAAAGAAGAGTGATGACGAGAGCGAGAGAGAGAGAGTGACAGGGAGAGATGAAAGAAGAGTGATGAGCGGCAAAGAGAGAGATTGAAAGATGAGGAAAAATCTAGGGTTTTGTTAATTATAATTAAACGATTCGGTCGGTTTAACAGGTGCGATTCGGATTCGCACCTAAACCGAACTGTAAACCATTTGGGGTGGGCCAATCCGAACCGCAAACTGAACCGTTAGAAAAAAAATCATAAATTCGGTCCGTTTTGGTTCGGTTCGCGGTCTGGTTCGGTTCGGTCGGTTTTTTTGCCCACCCCTAGCTTAGGACCCTCTCCATTGAAGCCCACAACGTCTCTGGTGTGCCCCTTACTTGTCTGTTACAGTCAGCCATGAAATTCTGAGCTAGACCTGCCATTGCTTCTCTGATCCTTTTAGTCTTTTGTCTTGTGATTGGCTCTGTTGGTACTTGCAATGGTTCTACTTTAATGTTGGTCATGTCCCTTGGTGCTCCAAGTGTGCCTTGGTTCATATCAGATAGCTTTACCAAATTTTGCTAAACTTAAGATACATTTGAAATGTTTCCACTCTTCAGGAAAGATACGCTTACATGTCTCATCTGGATTCTCGTATATTCAACTGATCTGGCTAGGGTGTTGTCAAGAGTTGTATATGTGCTGCTGGGTTACTAACTATACTCATTCAGGGCTATACTGAATTCCAGATTTGGGAGACAAATATACGCATCATTTAGAGATCTAGGGGAAAATGATTTTGCTTCTACTTGTCAAGGCTCTGCAGTAGTTTGGGCGAATGTCTAAATACTTATTGTGGTTGATACTGTAATAGAGAAGATTTATCGTAGGTACCACTGAGGGTCATATTGGTCTTGCTATGGCTTGGGGTTACACAACTATATCAACTATTCTGTGGTTTCTACTTGTGTTGTAATCTTTGAGCTGAGTCATTTATGTCGCGACCTTTACTAGACTTCCTTATCGTTTCCTGAGTTTTCAATATTTCTCATTTATTGGATCTATTTCTTGGGGTTATACGGGTTACTACTATGGTTGGTCTATTCTGTGGACTTCTACTAGTGTTACAAGCTTCAAACGAGCTTGTCTATGTCATGTGCTACACTAGGCTCTCTTACTGATTTTTACAGTTTCGATGGATCTTTATCTGGTAGATTTATCTCTTAAGAGTTTTTATTTCTATTTCATAGTATATTATTGACATGATCCAAGGGACAACATTTGACATGAATGTAGTCACCCAAGGAACATTAGAGCCTTTGCAATTGCCAACAGGCCCAATCACACGCCAAAGAGCTAAGAAGATTACAGACGCAATAACGGGGCTAGAGTTTGCATATAATAGATGCATTTATCCTTCTAGTTTTTACTTGCCTTATGAGATTGATTATGATTCTAATTCTTTAACTCCTATGGATTTGTTATCTTTGATTGTTATTAAGCTTGGGAGTATGAATGATAAGGGAAAGGCAGAGTTCGTGAGAATAATAGGTTTCCAACGCATTGTGTATGACCCCGGCAATTGGGTGTGGCTTTATATGCAAGAGGAAAAGATCCAAGTTGCAACCAGGATGGGATGGTCCATTTCAAGTCTTGGAAAGGATTAACGACAATGCATATAAGCTGGATTTGCAAGGTAAGTACAACATATCTGCTACTTTTATTGTTTCTGACTTAACTCATTTTGATGCAAGTTCAGATTCAAGGTCGAATCCTTTTCAACAAGGAGGGAATGACATGAGTCCAACCACCAGAGACATTACATGATGTAGCCAACAACTTGGAGGAACCCATGCAGTTGCCAACAGGTCCAATCACACGCCAAAGAGCAATGAAGATCATAGAGGCCTTTGCGGGACTAGCTTGGAGCTATGTGACCAGTTGCAGCAACCAAGTCAAGTGCACACCAAGACACATATGGGCATAACCAGAGAGGTCCCCAAGCTATTTCATTTGACCCAGATCAGTTCAGACTGAAGCATAGCAGAGCAGCTTCAGCACCTGCACCCTTTTGACCCGATTTGACCTATTTTGGGACTATGTTGAATTCGGCCAAATGGGGGCATTTTTTTCATTTGTTCTCGACATTTTGACTTTATTTATGATGTAATTAGCATGGTTGACTATGCCATTAGGCTTAATTATGCTTAGATTTGTACTTAGCCGGAAGCACGTCAATATACTATAGCATGTAAGCACCTTAATTAGCTTAAGTGAGATTAGCTTCTAATCTTTGTTTTAAGTTTATTTAGGTGAAAAAGGACCTTAATGGTCGTGGTTGAGGTGCTTGACTTATGGATTTTGGTAATTTTAGCTCTAGGGTCATTTTAGCCTTTTTACTCTTTTGTAACCCTTATTATATGACTCTTCTATGTATTTTTGGAAAACCAACGTAATATACAGAATTTTGAAAGAAAGAAAAGCTTGAGCTTTCCATGGCTATGGCCAAAACCTTGTTGAGGGAGGGATTCCCCTTTTCAAGTTCAAAACCTTGGTTAGGGGCTGAAACTCACGTCCATGATAACCACAAGCATGAAATCAGATTGTATTTTGCTAGCAATGGAGACGCCACTAAGTTGCCAAGCTTAGATAAGTCAATTTGAACTTGAAAAGGGGAATCCCTCCCTCAACAAGGTTTTGGCCATAGCCATGGAAAGCTCAAGCTTTTCTTTCTTTCAAAATTCTGTATATTACGTTGGTTTTCCAAAAATACATAGAAGAGTCATATAATAAGGGTTACAAAAGAGTTAAAAAGGCTAAAATGACCCTAGAGCTAAAATTACCAAAATCCATAAGTCAAGCACCTCAACCACGACCATTAAGGTCCTTTTTCACCTAAATAAACTTAAAACAAAGATTAGAAGCTAATCTCACTTAAGCTAATTAAGGTGCTTACATGCTATAGTATATTGACGTGCTTCCGGCTAAGTACAAATCTAAGCATAATTAAGCCTAATGGCATAGTCAACCATGCTAATTACATCATAAATAAAGTCAAAATGTCGAGCAAAAATGAAAAAAATGCCCCCATTTGGCCGAATTCAACATAGTCCCAAAATAGGTCAAATCGGGTCAAAAGGGTGCAGGTGCTGAAGCTGCTCTGCTATGCTTCAGTCTGAACTGATCTGGGTCAAATGAAATAGCTTGGGGACCTCTCTGGTTATGCCCATATGTGTCTCTGGTGTGCACTTGACTTGGTTGCTGCAACTGGTCACATAGCTCCAAGCTAGTCCCGCAAAGGCCTCTATGATCTTCATTGCTCTTTGGCGTGTGATTGGACCTGTTGGCAACTGCATGGGTTCCTCCAAGTTGTTGGCTACATCATGTAATGTCTCTGGTGGTTGGACTCATGTCATTCCCTCCTTGTTGAAAAGGATTCGACCTTGAATCTGAACTTGCATCAAAATGAGTTAAGTCAGAAACAATAAAAGTAGCAGATATGTTGTACTTACCTTGCAAATCCAGCTTATATGCATTGTCGTTAATCCTTTCCAAGACTTGAAATGGACCATCCCATCCCGGTTGCAACTTGGATCTTTTCCTCTTGCATATAAAGCCACACCCAATTGCCGGGGTCATACACAATGCGTTGGAAACCTATTATTCTCACGAACTCTGCCTTCCCTTATCATTCATACTCCCAAGCTTAATAACAATCAAAGATAACAAATCAATAGGAGTTAAAGAATTAGAATCATAATCAATCTCATAAGGCAAGTAAAAACTAGAAGGATAAATGCATCTATTATATGCAAACTCTAGCCCCGTTATTGCGTCTGTAATCTTCTTAGCTCTTTGGCGTGTGATTGGGCCTGTTGGCAATTGCAAAGGCTCTAATGTTCCTTGGGTGACTACATTCATGTCAAATGTTGTCCCTTGGATCATGTCAATTATGGTAGGTACTGGGTCTTCTTACAATTACCTTTATCTATTATGGTCAATAAGGTATGAATGTCAAATAATGTTCAATACTTTTGTACCGGTGTCATTTGCCAATTGCCCAGGCTTAATCCATTACCTATTTTAGAATAGGTAGGAGATGGACCCTGCTGCTAGGACGTTTTCCTATCCAATACTTGTATGGAGTCGAGCAATTTTAGACTTCTTTGCTAATATAACCAATTTGATGCTTCTTCTGATATCAGTCTTACTAAGTCTTGATTCTAGACTAGGTATCTAAAATCCTTACGTTCTCCTAGGTATCTCAAACCTATTAGGAATCTTCACAACTAAATCAAATTTCTGATTCTTTCCTTTTCAATCTACCTTCTATCATTCGAAAAGCTTGCTATGCATACATGGATCTCGAAAGTTAATGAATATACTCTATAGGATTCTATGAGGATGAAAGAAACCTTACTTTAGCCCATATGACATTCTTATTAATGTTTCTACTCATTCCTTTCTATTTACTTTCAAGTTCTGCACTTTCTTCTAGCTTTCTCTATTTTAAAAGCTTTAGGTATATATTCTCAAAAACTTCACTAGTTGTTCTTATCACTTATCATTATGAACTTTGGGTGGCATATTCGAATGGTTATAGAAGGATTCTGCTATAATAAAGATTCTAGTTTCAGATTATTGGAGGGATATTCAAATGATTCTCGGATATCTTACTAACCTCTTTATAAGACATGAGGATGTACTCAAGGATCAGATACTAGAGAGGTAATGTCTCGCATAAAAGTACCCCGGGCATACTACATATTCAAGACCACGATACTCTACCCACTGCAGTAACTGAATCCCTAGACCATGCTCTGATACCAACTTTGTAACATCCCTTTCTCGAAGATGCTACCGGCAGGAGACAACCCAACTTAAATTAATTAAACAACCATTGCTCCTTACAACTTTGTGCTAGCCACATTAAACTCTGGTGACTTTGACTCTAACAATGTTACGTAATGATTCTCAAGCAACTAACACATGACTTGTACTTTAACTTTTACAATATTGACTTTAACTGATCCATATATCTTGAACTAGTAGACTTGTAAAATAAAAAACAATGGAGATTGGGGGGTTAAATCATTTGAACGACCTAGTGAGTGGACAGTTTAATGAAAAAATTATTTTCTTCAATCGAAATCATCTCGTTTTATAAGAAAACTAATCTTTTCTGAAAACTTTTTTTGTCTAAAAACAAATCTTTTTCTGCAAAATTTTTTTGGAAACTTCTTTCTTTATGTAAAAATTTGAGATCTCTCGTAAAACTAATTCTTTCTGAAACTCTTTCATAAAACTATTGTTTTTGAAAATCTCATCTGGAAAATAATTGACGTATGGGGCCGTTACGTATCACCGTCCCCCCACACGCCTAACTAATACCTTGGGGAATTACGTATCGTCGTCCCCCCAAGTCACTGAACTAAAGAGAGGAGTGTTAATCAATGCTGTCATCTTGGCCCTGAAACTAGGATCTAGGGCGTCATATAATACCATTCCCTAATCCTGAAACTACATATGCACATGTCTGTTGTATCCCTTAATTCCATAATCTGTCAATTCTAAAAGTCAATGAGATTGGGTTTTTCCTCCAATCCATAAAGAAAATCATAAACGAACTCATCTCAAAATATCAAAAGCATAATAACATTTCTCAACCATTCCAAAAATATTTTTAACTCATCAAAATATTTTGGCAACCTGATCTCATCTCAAAGTATAACTCAAATTCATTTGACCTTATAAAATCAATAAAAGATTATGAAAATAAAATATCCACTCACAGTGCTATGGAAAATTGAGAGCTGTTCATGGTGTGGGCGACCGTCTAGTATCCTGACATTGATCTAAAGTCCATACAATTGTTAGTTTCTATAACTCACAATATTTTCATATGACATAAAAGAATATGCAATGAATGGATAATTAATCTAGCTGAATATTTGAAATATATATGCTATCTATGAATTTTACGGGCTTATATTTGGAGTTATGCAAGTGTGGTAGCGAAAACTTAGATTTTCCTAGTCGCTAAGAATGCACTATTTGACATCTAATTTTGAAAATTTACTATAGCTTATTGAGACTGAATCAGGGGTTGAAATTTTAATAAAATGGTCCTTAATATGTCTAGTTTATCAAAATTTTTACAAATCTCAATTTTGATTTCAGAAACGCAAGTTATCAACCAAAGTTCAGGGGCTGTTCAAGCTGAAAAACTGGATGCAGTGGCAGCAGGTCGCCCAACTTCAAAAATTTGGTTCGGGCGCATCTTAATTCTAAAAATTATGAATTTTGGATATGTTACCCCTTTATGTGTCTAGTTTACTCAGAATTTTACGGTTCATCATTTAACTTCAGAAACACGACTTACAAGCAATTATTTACGTCCTGTTCTGAGACAATTGTAAACTAATTATGCCACCTAACTTCCTCAATTCTTCGCCTTATCTAATGCATTCAATCCAGTGAACCTTAACATATTTTTCACTATTATAAACATTCTTTTTAAAATATGAAACACGTTTAATTTCTTAATTTAACCCGAGCTTAGTATTACGTCGAACACTTGGTGTGCGACATGCCTAAATTCCACCATTCTTACAATCCTAGCTAACCATACCCTCATTTTAAATCACCATTGCACAACAACATGATTCCAGACTTCATATCACATTCAAAACAGCCATCCCTTTCTTTCTAGCTTGTCCAAATCTCACCCCTCCTCCCACTCTAAATTTTACAGTATAACATTTTACAAGCTAATACATATCCAAACACTTCAACCAAGACCATTCATTAACAAAAACCAACACAAAACAGCCCCCCCCCCTGACTTGAAAATTCGGCCAACCCTTACGAGTAGGGGAATTGGGATTTTAAAAGTCTAAGCTTATCCAAGTGTTATGACATGATTCCAACCACACCAGGGACATTACAGGATGCAGCTAATAACTTGGAGGAACCCATGCAGTTGCCAACAGGTCCAATCACACGCCAAAGAGCAAAGAAGATCAGAGAGGCCTTTGCGGGACTAGCTCAGAGCTATGTGACCAGTTGCAGCAACCAAGTCAAGTGCACACCAGAGACACATATGAACATAACCAGAGAGGTCCCCAAGCTATTTCATTTGATCCAGATCAGCTCAGACTGAAGCATAGCAGAGCAGCTTCAGCACCAGCAACCTTTTGACCCGATTTCACCCATTTGGGGACTATGTTGAATTCGGCCAAATGGGGGCATTTTTGTCATTTTTGCTCGACATTTTGACTTTATTTATGATGTAATTAGCATGTTTTACTATGCCATTAGGCTTAATTATGCTTAGATCTCTACTTAGTCGGAAGCACGTCAATTTACTATAGCATGTAAGCACCTCAATTAGCTTAAGTGAGATTAGCTTCTAATATTGTTTTTTAACTTTATTTAGGTGCAAAAGGACCTTAATGGTCGTGGTTGAGGTGCTTGACTTAGGGCTTTTGGTAATTTTAGCTCTAGGGTCATTTTAGCCTTTTTACTCTTTTGTAACCCTTATTATATGACTCTTCTTTGTATTTTGAGACAACCAACGTAATATACAACATTTGAAAGAGAGAAAAGCTTGAGCATTCCATGGCTATGGCCAAAACCTTGTTGAGGGAGGGATTCCCCTTTTCAAGTTCAAATTGACTTATCTAAGCTTGGCAACTTAGTGGCGTCTCCATTGCTAGCAAAATACAATCTGATTTCATGCTTGTGGTTATCATGGACGTGAGTTTCATGGTGGTTAGGGGCTGATCTTGGTTGGGTTTTGTTCCTACAAAATCAGTATTCAAAGTTCTTGGGGTTTTGAGAAAGATGCTTGGGGTTTGCTTGGTTTCCAACCCAAGTGAGTTCTTGTCATTTGGTATCAGAGCTTAGGGTTCTGAGGTCTGATTTCCTATCCTTTGTGTTGTTTAATCTTGTGTTCATCTTTGTTTTTGTTATTGTTGTTGATTTCGGCCATTAAGGAATTTGTCCTCAAGTTTCGGCCATTGGTGTTCTTTTGTGTTCTTTGTTGTTTCTTGTTGTTTCTTGCAGATTTGTGATCCTTGTGATGAATAACAATCTGTCCTTTAGTAGTTTGTGCTAATTTTGAGTATTTCTTTGAGTTATTCTTTGGCTACTTAGGTCAAAATGGGGCTTTTGTTTTATTTGCTTGAATCAAGTGTTTAGTTGTTAATTGTTAGTTACTAGGACGTGTTTAACATTGTTATTAAGTTATTAGTTTCAAAAATCAAAAAAAAAAAAAAAATGCATCAGGTCAGATTCGGCCAAGAAGAACCATCACCACCGTTGCTTTATTCTTGCCATATGCATGTCACTTAGCTTGTTTTCAATAGGTATTGTTCATATATATTTGAGGAAATCAGATTGCACTTCATTACTCCTAGCATTGTGTTGAACTAGCTTGTTTGCAATCTTGTGAAGTTGTTGCAATCTTGTGAAGTGTGAGGAAAACAAGTGTCTTTGAGTGCTGTTGGTGAGGCATTTGAGTGAATGAGTGTTGAAACATAATGAAATGCTTATGGATTGATGAGGCCGTGACTTACTCTTGAAGTTTACTTATGCTTGTGTGTTAACTTTGTGAGACAAGTCTGGTTGATTTGTTACACATATTACCGTGAGTAAGATGCTTGATGTGCTTATGTTGAAGCATGAATTAACAAGTGTGCTTGCTGATTTGCGTGAGCCATCATTAGCATGACATTGAAAATGGAAGCACTTATGAGCTTGACATGGAAATTTGATAGCCATCGTTGCATTTGAGAGGTGCTTGAAGAGGCAAGCTGCTGCATCACCAAGTTAGTTGGAAAAAGTGTTTAGTTGGTTTGTAACTTACCATTGCCGAATTGACATGCTTACTTGACCTACTTGTAAGCTACTACGTAAGCAGCTGAGTCACCTACTTGTTTTGAAAAAAAAAGAGAAAAAAAAGAAACAGATTGGTCGCATTGTGCTTATTGATTAGACCATTTGCAAGTGATTGGATTCCTTTACATGAGTTACATTGATATTTGATTTGGTTTGTATTGGTTTGGAGCTTAAAAGACTATATTTGTGTTTAGCCGAATTGAAGATCCTTTGTGCTTCATTGTGTTTCATTGGAGTGTAGCACTTGGAAGTGTGTGTGAAAAGAAAAAGAAAGGTGAGCTCAAACACTATAGCGAGTGACCACAAGATTGCTTCGTGACACTTGATTGTTTGCTTCTTATTTATTGCATTTAGCTAACTCGTCATTCTGTCTTATCTGAGCACTCTTTTTTTTTTGGATAAGGTAAGTATTATAACCAAAGAAAACTATACAAAGAGCAAAGGGGCATACCCCAGGCACTAGAGAGGACAGGCCCTCCTAGAAGAAAGCCAAAAGGCTACAAAGCCAAAAGGCTACAACAGAATCAACAAAAGATGTCATCGGGAAGGTGCCACGAAAGGTGAAGCCATTTATTGTCATAAGATGGATTTACCTTCCTTAAGGAGCTAACACGATTCCGAACATCAAAAGCAATATCATAAAGAAGAACAGAAACAGCCGAAGAGGCATATCATGAGTGCGAGCATTCCTCTCCCTCCAAATATGGTAGACTGACGCTGCAAAAGACAGACGAACCAGAAGATGACATAAAGAGGCCCCGGAGAACAGAGAACCCACCAACAGTCTGACACCAATCTCGGCGACATCTAATCTAACCCACACATGGCCAGCACAGACGACCAGACCCTAGAAGAATAGAGGCACTGGAAGAAAAGATGATCAATATCCTCACTCGAACAACCACAGAGAATACACCGAGAGCAAGCAGAGATGCCAAATCTCATCAGACTGTCCTGAGTACAAAGGCCACCCTGAATAGACATCCAAAGAAGAAAGGAATGACGGGGGATTGGCTTCCGGAACCAAACAACACGAGACCAATGCAACTGGGGTTTCCTTGACCTCATAGCGTTCCAGGCACTATCCACAGAGAATCTTCCATTTGTATCCTCCTCCCAAACCAGCATATCCTCCCTCAAACTAGAAGGAGACGGAAGATGAGACTGAGCCAAATCAATAAGAGCAGCAGATCTAGATGGGGGCCATTGCCAAGAAGAATCAGCGATAATGGATGCAACTGTAGCCATTCTATCCAAGCCAGAATCATAAATCACTCTCTCGCCCAATGTGTCCACAATCGGGCCAACATGATGCCAATAATCAAACCACAGTAACGTCTTCTCACCATTACCAATCCTCATTCTCATCCGCCTACGGGACCAAGAACGAAGCTCCAAGATCTTACGCCAACTCCAAGAGCAATCTGAAGGACAAGGGACCTCCCAAAAACTTCTCCCCCGCAACAAATAAGAGTGAACCCAACTCGACCATGAGGAAACCTGGCCAGAACAAAGAAACCAAATATGTTTAACAATAGCCGCCTCTTCCAAGAATCCAAACTCTTTATCCCCAGCCCACCCTCCTGAAGAGGTAAACAAACTTTGCTCCAAGCCACTCTCGCCCCAGAAGAGGTGAGCGCACTACCCTTCCAAAGGAAAGAGCGAAGAATCGTCTCCACCTTCCTCACAACAGATTTAGGAAGAATAAATAAAGAAGACCAATAAACTTGAATGGAGAACAAAACTGACTTAATAAGCTGAAGCCGACCTGCATAAGAGAGAAACTTACTACTCCAACTCTTGGCACGCAGAATGATACGATCCACAAGAGAAGCACAATCAGAGGCCCTGAATCTAGTAGAGATCAACGGGACTCCCAGATACCTCACTGGAAGATTCCCAACTTGGAAACCCAAAACGTGACACAAGTGGCCTAGAAGGGTAGGAGAGATACCAGAAGAGAAGAATTGACTTTTATCTGGGTTCGGGGTTAGACCTGATAAACCACTGAACTGCCCAAGGCATTCCTTGATCAAGAGACAGAGGATGCTTCGGCTTTACAGAAAATCATAAGGTCATCCGCAAAGCATAGATGAGTAAGACGGTCCTTAGAACACCGCCAGTGGAACTGGAAACCCGGATTAGTAGCCATATTACGAAGAAGGCCTGACAACACTTCCATAGCCAAAACAAATAGATAAGGAGACATGGGATCACCTTGTCGTAATCCCCGACCCCCAGGGAAAAAACCATGCAGCTCACCATTAATAGAGACAGAGAATCTAGTAGTAGTCATACACTCCTGAATCCAACCCACCATCCTCTCTGGAATACCAACTGTCCGCAAAACCTCAACCAGGAAATCCCAACGAACAGTGTCATAAGCTTTCATCAAGTCAATCTTAAGAGCACATCTCGGAGAACTGCCATTCCGGTGATAATTCCGAACCAATTCCTGACACAAAAGAATATTGTCGCTAATGCGCCTTCCCGTGACAAAAGCAGATTGATTATGACTGATTACAGAAGGGAGGATAATCTTGATTCTATTCGCAATCAGCTTAGCAATGCACTTGTAAATAGTATTACAACAAGAAATAGGCCTGAAATCCTTAACCTGGGAAGGATTAGGAATCTTAGGAATAAGAGCAATGGAAGTAGCATTAACCTGCCTCAAAAGACGCCCAGAAGAAAAAAATGAGTGAATAGCACATAGGACATCATTCCCCACAATATTCCAACACTGCTTAAAGAAGCCCGAATTAAACCCATCTGGACCTGGAGCTTTATTATCCTTCAACCCGAACAAGACAGCCTTAATCTCCTCATCCGAAACCTCCTGAGAAAGAGCCAACTCTGCTCAGCAGTCACATGTCTAGTAATAGCAGAACGAAGGACCGCCCTATCAAAAACATGCTGACCATGCTGAGGACCAAAAAGGGTCTCATAAAAAGAAACAATCTCATCTCTAACCAAGACATCTTCCTCCACATGGGTCCCATCCTCCTTATTAATAGAAGTAATCTTACTACGACCGTGAAAACTCTTCATAGCCGTAAAAAAGAATTTAGTATTCTGATCCCCAAGGTTAAGCCACTGGACACGAGATTTCTGTCTATTGAAACCTTCTTCAGCACGACTCAAAACACCATAACTTAACGAAAGACGAGCTTCTTCAGCTAGCAGAGCAGGGTCACTAGGGTGGTCCTAAAGCACACTGCACTCTGTCCAGATCATTCCTAATCTCCAGGACTCGACACGAAATCTTAGAGAAATGCTCAACATTAAATTTTTTCAAAGCCAACTTAACATTCTTCAGCTTACAACATAAACGGAACATCGGAGTACCATGAACATCAATATCCCATGCCCTATCCACAACAGAGAGAAAATCAGGATGATCCACCCAAAACTGAAAGAACTTAAAGGGGATAACCCTCTTAGGGAGATCTGCAAGCTTAACAACCATAGGAGAGTGATCAGAAATACGGGGAGGAAGAAAACGGGCAGAAGAGCCCGGGAAGCGACACTCCCAAGAAGAGTTAACAAGAACACGGTCTAACTTGCGCCAAATAGGAGACTGAATCTGCTTATTAAACCAAGTAAACTTACAACCAGAGAACTGAAGATCATCCAACCCAGCCTGACCCAAACAACAACCCAAATCATCTTTCCAAGCTGGCCAAGCCACAGAACCACCACAATGCTCAATCGGAGACCGGATGGCATTGAAATCACCCAAAACAAGCCACGGGGAATCATCAAAAGTACTACCACTAGTAATCAGGTCAGCCCAAAGCTCCCGCCGCTTCTCGTAGTCACACTCCCCATAAACCACTGAAACTACACAATTCCACATCCCAGAAATATGAGTCACACGACAATGAATAACTTGAGCTGAGGACTGAATGATGCTAACAACAACGTCACTAGGGTTCCAACAGACCCAGATACGACCAAAAGGGCTAATATCAGGGTGGCAAAAAAACTTCCATGAAGGATTTATCACACGAGAGACATTCATAAAATTAACCTCCTTAACCTTGGTTTCAACTAAACCACACAAAGAGAGCTTCTCATCACTAAGAAACCTCCTAACTTCAGCATGTTTTAATGGGTCATTTAGACCCCTAATATTCCAACAACCAAAAATCATTAAAATATATACAAACAAACCAAACCCACAACTCAGCGTCGACGACCCCCTTAGGGGACTTCCTCTTCTGACTCCTTTTACCACCAGAATTCTTTCTAGATTTGTTACCATAAGCCAATTTCTTAGAATCCAGCGAGTCAATAGCCTTAATAGCCAAATTGTTAACCATAGGAATGGGCGAATCAAAAGCTGCAGAAGGCGAGCCCTCAAATAACTCAGAATTTGGGATGTCCTCACCAAGATGTGAAGAATCAAGGGAACACTCTCCTTTCAAAATACCATCTATCTCCACAGAAACTGTCTCAGAAGAAACCACAGGCAAAGAAGGAATAACCACAGTAGAGTCCAACTCATTAGCAGAACACACTCCCAAACCAAGATTATTGTCAGCATTCAGAGGTAAAACTCCACCTGAACTTACAGGGGTCAAAGAAGTATCCCTACTTTTCTTGTTTTTGGTGACCGGGATCCAGGTCCCCTCCTGATCCTTAGAAGGATCAACCGTAGAGTCCTTATCTGTAGACGGAATAGGCTTGTGAATAACGGGCGGAGAAGGTTTCTTAACCTCCTTACTAGGAGCCTTTTTAGGGCAAGAATTTACTGAGTGACCAAAAACTTCACAAGTTGAACATTTCACGGGAACCCATTCAAACTCAACCCTAATAGGGACCCTAGTGCCATTAGGGTATTGGAAGACAATCTCCTCAGCAAGGGAATTCCGGGCATCAATCTCAACACAAACACGAGCAAAACTGAGTCGTTTCCTGGACAGGGTAATATGGTCAGCATTGAGAGGTCTCCCAACAGCACTGGCTACACAACTAATCCCTTTCGCCGTCCATAAAGGAATAGGTAGGTCAAAAAGTCTAATCCAGACCGGGACCTTGAACAAATCCTCCTTAGTCAAAGATAAATTTGGATGCCAAAGTTTTAGAACCAAAGGTCTATTAGCCATATGCCAAGGGGCTCCATCCAAAACCACACTAGCCTCTTGAAGGCTATTGAATCTAAACAAAAAGAAACCATTCTCGGAGGTAAGAACTTCTAGCAAACCCATCCTTCCCCATAACTTGTGAGCAATAGAATTGACAGTTTGGAAGGGGAGACGTTTTCCCACAAAGTAACCTACTAAGGTATTCCTCCAGTACACACTTCCCTCTTCAATCACTTCAGCAGATGGGCACACGACAACCTTACCATCTATAATGTTAGGTTTGACATAATGTAAAGCAGTAGACGAATAAGTCGAATCGAGATGGTCAACTCCCAAAGAACCATTCAAAGCAGAGGCATAACTCTTAGGACCACCAGAATAACCCCCACCTACTACTACAGGAGCCGCAGGCATAGCATCCTGACACACACCCAAGTCATCACCAGTCACTCTTCTACCGGTCAATTTGGCAGCATTCTGCCCCCAACAACCATCATTCACAAAAACAGAATCCTTCAAAGTACTACAAGCAGAACCAATCAGACTCGCTTCACCCAACCTGCCAGCCTCACCAAACTTCAATCCATTCTTTACATCCACTGCACCAGAGTTCAACCTGCCAGCAGGCCCCCCTGTAGCACCAAATCCAGTCTCACATACAACATTATCAGACCCAGCGGTACACATAAATTCAGGCCACCAGCAGCTCCTCCAACAGGCCAAGAAGAGAACCAGAACCAACAGTACCCTCCCTCACCAGTCACTCTTCTACCGGTCAATATGGCAGCATTCTGCCCCACAACCCATCATTCACAATAACAGAATCCATCAAGGCACTACAAGCAAAACCAATCAGACTCGCTTCACCCAACCTGCCAGACACACCAAACTTCAATCCATTCTTCACATCCACTGCACCAGAGTCCAAACTGCCCGCAGACCCCCCTGCAACACCAAATCCAGACTCACATACAACACTATCAGACCCAGATGTTACACAAAAATTCAAGCCACCAGCAGCTCCTCCAACAACGCCAAGGACAGAACCAGAAACAACAGTACCCTCATCAACCTCAAGACCAGAACCACTAACTGACATAGGTTGAATGCCAAAACCAGTCTGACTACTGCCCAGACAACCAGCAAGACCACTTGCACCTACTAGACTCGGCTCACAAATAGTGACACATTTAACCCCATGACCCGAAACCAACTTCTCCTCAATCAAGCAATTCACATCACCTTCGACCACACAGCCCAAGGAGGTACCCATAGCGCCAATTCCAGAATAATCATCATCACTGACGGCCACAGAGGAAATACCAAATTCATGCTGACGAGAAGCCACACTAGTAGGACCACCAACGGAATTGAACAATAACACCGGCGCCGAGACGGGAACCCTGCTTCAAAGGAGGCGAGGCAGAAGCGGCCTCCGAGACAGCCCTAACAGCCTTACGGCCGACTCCAGGGAGGCGAGGCCCCACAAGAGGAACACCAGACGGAGGCATGTGGTAAGACTAGATGGTAGGGGAAAGAGCAATAGCAGGGGAAACAAAGGGAAATAAACGATGGGGGTAGACGGAAAAGGTCGATCTGAGAGTAGATCTGAGAAAAAGAGAAAGAAAAGCTAGGCAAGAAAGACACCCGGCGATACCAAGTCGATTTGAGGGTAGATCTGAGAAGAAGGGATTACAAGGGCTAAGGCGAGAAGAAAAGGAAATACCGGTCTGAAAAGCAAAGGGAAGATCTAAAAGTAGATCTGAGAAGGCACCTGATAAAAACTGAAAAAAAAATGGGAAAAGACAAGCCTTGGAGAGGTAAAAAAACCGAGAGTTAACAAATTGGAAGAAGACCAGAGAGATTAAGGTTCACGACGAGGACGAGAATCGCCGAGAAGGGAGGAAAAAAAGAGAGCATTTTGGATAGATTTATTCTGAGCACTCTAGCTATAGGTTTCTTTCGATTGAGTCTCCGTGATTACTTATCTTATTTGCTTATCCACCTGCTCTATATATACATTTGTGTTTCTGCTAGCTTGTGGACTACACCTTAGTTGACCATTCTTGGATTAAGTATGATTCACATTTGAATTGAGGACGAACTCAAGAGTGGTAAAAGGCAGTGATTGTGAGCACAATATCGGGTAAAAGCCAATAGAGTGCAAACACGAGTGGAGTGATATCATTCGAGTGTAAACACGTGAGATTGTGAGGATTTACATATTTATTTTGCATTTTATTATTTCTGATCTGTTTGTTTAGTGTTGAGATGGCAGGTCCAAGTTTAACTATTGATGATAAGATCAAGGTTTTGGATACTTTCAAAAGTGATATCCAAGATATTATGAGTGATTATAGAAGATCTTATGAGAAATGGAAAAATACTTGGAAGGTAACTAAATATGCAGTGAATGAAGAGAGTACTCAACAACCAAAAACTATTAAAGTTGTGTGTAATAAAGTGAGAAGCACTTGTGATGTTGAGTGCATAGCGAATGAAAACACTTGTGAGGCCTTGAATGTTGTGAATTGTGTTATAAGTGACATGGTGAGTGAAAATGCTTGTGAGACCATGAGCATTGAGGGAGTAAACACTTGTGAGGTAGTGTGCTTTGAGGTTGAAAAACATAGTGAAGCTGAACAGGTGTGTGAGGAGGTCTTTACAAGTATGGTTGAGATAGTGGCCATGAGTGATGATGAAGTTGTGAGAGCTGGTGAAAAGAAAGTAGATGTGGTAGTGAAGTTTTTCCATAACATTTTCTCTATTGTTTATGCTTTTTCATCGCAGGTACAAGTGGTCAAGTATGATTCTTTTATATTTCAATATCATCGTCCAATTGATTTTATCATAACTATCTATGATCCGGGTTCGGATTCGATGATGAATCCATTTCAAGAGATGGAGAATGACATGATCCAAGGGACAACATTTGACATGAATACAGTCACCCAAGGAACATTAGAGCCTTTGTAATTGCCAACAGGCCCAATCACACGCCAAAGAGCTAAGAAGATCACAGATGCAATAGCGGGGCCAGAGTTTGCATATTATAGATGCATTCATCCTTCTAGTTTTTACTTGCCTTATGAGATTGATTATGATTCTAATTCTTTAACTCCTATGGATTTATTATCTTTGATTCTTATTAAGCTGGGAGTATGAATGATAAGGGAAAGGCAGAGTTGGTGAGAATAATAGGTTTCCAACGCATTGTGTTTGACCCCGGCAATTGGGTGTGGCTTTATATGCAAGAGGAAAAGATCCAAGCTACAATCGAGAGGAGATGGACCTTTTCAAGTCTTGGAAAGGATCAATGACAATGCATATAAGCTGGATTTGCCAGGTAAGTACAATGTATCTGCTACTTTTAATGTTTATGACTTAACACATTTTGATGCAGGTTCAGATTCGAGGTCGAATCCTTTTCAACAAGGAGGGAATGACATGATTCCAACCACACCAGAGACATTACAGGATGCAGCTAATAACTTTGAGGAACCCATGCAGTTGCCAACAGGTCCAATCGTGTCCAAAGAGCAAAGAAGATCAGAGAGGCCTTTGCGGGACTAGCTCAGAGCTATGTGACCAGTTGCAGCAACCAAGTCAAGTGCACACCAGAGACACATATGGGCATAACCAGAGAGGTCCCCAAGCTATTTCATTTGACCCAGATCAGCTCAGACTGAAGCATAGCAGAGCAGCTTCAGCACCAGCACCCTTTTGACCCGATTTCACCCATTTGGGGACTATGTTGAATTCGGCCAAATGGGGGCATTTTTGTCATTTTTGCTCGACATTTTGACTTTATTTATGATGTAATTAGCATGGTTTACTATTCCATTAGGCTTAATTATGCTTAGATCTCTACTTAGCCGGAAGCACGTCAATTTACTATAGCATGTAAGCACCTTAATTAGCTTAAGTGAGATTAGCTTCTAATCTTTGTTTTAACTTTATTTAGGTGCAAAAGGACCTTAATGGCCGTGGTTGAGGTGCTTGACTTAGGGCTTTTGGTAATTTTAGCTCTAGGGTCATTTTAGCCTTTTTACTCTTTTGTAACCCTTATTATATGACTCTTCTTTGTATTTTGGAGACAACCAACGTAATATACAACATTTGAAAGAGAGAAAAGCTTGAGCTTTCCATGGCTATGGCCAAAACCTTGTTGAGGGAGGGATTCCCCTTTTCAAGTTCAAATTGACTTATCTAAGCTTGGCAACTTAGTGGCGTCTCCATTGCTAGCAAAATACAATCTGATTTCATGCTTGTGGTTATCATGGACGTGAGTTTCATGGTGGTTAGGGGCTGATCTTGGTTGGGTTTTGTTCCTACAAAATCAGTATTCAAAGTTCTTGGGGTTTTGAGAAAGATGCTTGGGGGTTTGCTTGGTTTCCAACCCAAGTGAGTTCTTGTCATGTTAACTATCATGAAATACATTAAAATACATGATAACAACTCTATTGAAGTCAAAATGCATAAATTGAAACCTAGGGTTCCTAAAGTGCAAAAATGGGGAAAAATATTGAAGTTCAAATCTGAAAAATAAAAGGGGAAAGAGGAAATAAGAGCTTACTTGCTTTGAAAGGAGCTTGATTGCATCCAATTTCTATTTAAAAACCATTTGAGATGAGAAGAAATGGGAGAGTTTTGGTATGCTTCTTCACGTTTTTCTTTTTATTTTATTTTATGTTCCAAGAGATGAAGGAATAATACTCTTTATATAGGCAAAGGAGATGCTGATTTTATTAATAAAATAATACAAAAAATTAGAAAAATATGGAGATTTCTAGATCAGTCCATGATTTTACTGTAGTAGCCACGAAAAGATTAATTTAACAAAAATCAACCTTTTCGGTCTTCGTTATGTTCAAATTATAGGCAAAATATCCAACATCAAAATTGTAGGTCTCGGTCTAAGCTTTTCAAATATATAAAATTAACAAAAATCAGAGATCGTATGAGAAAGTTATGGCCAAAATACGAAAGGTAGCCTCTTAACTCGGTTAAGCTAAAATGGAAGACTGAAACTGAAAATTTAGCTGGGAGCTCCGAATGGGATTCTTAAGGTGTGAAACCTATTTTTTATATTATTTTAGGAATTCTAATGTGTTATGCATGATGATTCACTCTACCTAGAATGACTGATCCGACTATGGTGTTACAATATGTTATCTGAACTACAAATCCAACATTAGCACATGGATGCAAGTACCATAATATCGTATCTGAAGGAGTTGTTTGAAACTTCCACTCATTTGGAGAGGTATGATACCTCAAATATTTTTTCATTGTCATGAAAGACGGATCAATTAAGTGATCACGTGCTAAGGATGGTTGGCAACATTGAAAAATTAGACAATCTTTGAATTATGTTAGAACATGAAATAACTCTAGACCCTATGTTGCAATCAGTATTAGATACCTTCAAATTATTTATCATGAATTTTCATATGAATAAACTAGATGCATTTTTGCTTGATTTATAGCATGCTAAAAGTTTATGAGAATGATATAAAGCCATAAAAATCTTATATATTTCTTATGTGAAATTCTTCACAACAAAAGAATGGCTTTAACAATAGCAAGACTCACACCCTAATGAAAGATAGTAATGGTATTGAAAAGAAGAAGAAGTCCAATGACACTTGTGTAGGCACTGTATTTTTGCATATAAGTCCCGATGATGAGTCTCGTACGGAGGCACTACTCTTTAGGTTGCGGAAGTCGCGGAAAACGAATGTCGGAAGGGGAAATTCAGAATAAGTATGTCATCAGATTCAATTCACATGTTCACTGCTTTTGCATTCGTGCTGCGTTCGTGAGCACGTTCGAACATCAAAACAGATTGCGGGCGTTCGTGTAGCGTTTGAATAGGCGTTCGAACGGTGTCGGTACTTCTGGTTTTGTTGCTAGCCTCACGCCCAAGCCAATTAGCCCACCAAAACCCATCCAAAAAATAATTAAAATATTTAAAATACATGTCTCAAATTAAATTAAATAAATCAAATCAAATTCATTCCTAATCTAATCAAATCCCTTCCCTTAATCAAGCACCAATCAAGATATTCACTCCCTAAATTAAACCCATCTTTTCCTTTCATAAACCACCAAAAAACTTCCCTTATTTTGAAGATTCCATTCCTTACCCAGAAACCCTAGAAATCATTATAAAAAGAAGCCTAAACCAACCTTAGAACCCCTAGCTCATTCTCACAAAAACACAAAAGAAATAAGCTCACATTCACCCCTAAAGCAAAAAAGACTGCCCTCATTGCCGTCCAACAACAACCCTCACAACACACCCCTCACTACACGCATATTCCTTCACCGAAATCCCTTATTAACAGCAAACATCATCACTGAAATAGTCCCTGTAAACACCAAAAAGCACAGCCCAAGACAGTCCCTGCAAACACCGAAAATCCCAGCCCAAAACAGTCCCTGCAACCACCTAAAATCACCTCCACAAACTGTACTGAAAACAACCCAGAAACTGCCAAATTATCGCCTAAAACAGCAGCCCCAATACCCCTTAGAAACGCAAAAAACAGTCCCTTATTTACCTCAAAATAGTGACCAGAAAAGACAGCGAACATCAGCAAAACAGAGGAAACGACAACTCAAAACAGCAAAGCAGCGAATGAAAGCAGTGGACCAGTGAATCAGTGGAGTTGTGGAGCATCAACCCTTCCGACGGTCGTGTAACGCCCTTTCGAGAGACGACCTAAGAGGTTAGACCTGAGGGCACCCTTCTTATTTATTCTCATTTTTTTGTTGTTTATTAGAATTCCTTCGCATGAGAGTCGTTTGTTGATACATGTTGTGGTCATTGAAGGAATGAAATATGTGTTCTCTCTTGTGGTATATCGGATGGAAACCCGGACGTAAATTTCGTAGCCGAATCTGAATGGACGGTATTGCGGTTTTCACTCGGGATACAATGCCACGTACCACTTGAGAGATTCACACATTTCATTTCATCCAACCTTATATTCGAGCATAATTGGGTTGCTAGTATGTTATTTATTTTTTAAGCATGATTTAGTTGTTAGTATGTTATTACTTTGTGCATGTTACTTATTTATGCATGATGATATAGTGTGCATGGGCAAATCAAGTTGGATTAAAGGTCCTCCATTTTGAGGGATAAAAAGCCTAAGGGCTACATTTGCCACGACGTTTTGCCGCGCCGGATGAAGTATGTTTGATTGAATGTGAGATACGTTTAATTGAGCATACGAGGTCCTAGATTATTGTTGTCTTTATTTTATATGCATTATAATATAATGCGCATGGGCTAACTAGGGTGGATTAAAAGTCCTCTATTCGAGGGAAATGCCTGAAGACTACCTTTACCACGATGTTTTGCCGCGCCTTTTATTATGTCATTTACCCTTTGCATATCATTGCTTTATTTACGCGTGCATTGCATTCTTGTGCGCATAGGCTAACTAGGGTGGATTAAAGGTCCTCTATTCTAGGGAAATGCCTAAAGGCTACCTTTTCCATGATGTTTTGTCGCGCCGGACGAGGTGCACCCGATTGAATGTGAAAGGTGTTCTATCGGGCACACGAGGTCCTACATTGTGTATTTGTTTATCCATATATGTGTTTGTGTCATTTCAGATGCCATTTTGGCAATCTCGTTCGAACGCGTTTCCAAATGCTACACGAACGTATGCATCCTGCCTCATTCCGTTCGAACGCGTTTACGAACGCTACACAAATGTATGCATTCTGTCCTATTTCCGTTCGAACGCGTCTCAGAATGCTACTCGAACACTTGCATTCTGTTTACCGTTCGAACGCGTTTACGAACGCTACTCGAACGCACATGTATTTTATTATATCATGCATCAGGTCTCATCCCGTTCGAACGCATTATCAAACGCTATACGAACGCAGACATTATGTTTATCGTTCGAACGCGTTATCAAACGCTACTCGAACGCTTGCATTCTGTTTACCGTTCGAACGCGTTTACGAACGCTACACGAACGCGCACACACTGGACAGATTCCTTCATCATGTTTCATGCATGTTTGTTCCCTTAGTCATTCCCTTCCCCATCATATGCTTAGTTAGCTCTCTTCAATATTTATGCCTTTACCGTTATTGTTTATTTATATTTTCCGCATTTATTCGACATGCTCATGAGATTGTGTGCTCGGTTTTATTATCAATGCCTTTATAGTTGTTATTAGTTATATTATTGCACTTTATTGCTTAATACGTTCATGAATTATGTATTTTGCCTTCATTTCTTTCATTTACGATTGTGGGTGTGCAAACTTGCATGTTGCTTAAATTATCTGGAAACATATGTTGCATGAGATTTGGTTGTACTATTGCATAAATCCTTTCATTACAAGTGGCATAAGTAAGGGATCATTCCAAACCCAATGGTTTGAGGTCTTCCCTTACGAGGGGTGAGTGCAGCCTTAAATCATTTTCTCGGTTCACACCGGGCGGCGACTCCACTTTTATTTCTCCGGTTTAGTTCCCCTGCGGGCTATTCCATACTCCCAACCGGGCCGGGAGTTCGGAACAGCGTCACCGATTTTTGTGTCCTACAGTCTGGCGACTCCACTGGGGATAGAGAATTGGCCCCGAAATAATATCTTGTAGTGATTGTGATTTGTGCTTTAGGTAACTGTGTCTATCGTGGGTAATCAAAGGCATTATTAGAGCTAAGTAATGGTTTGGTGTCTTTCTTCATTCACTACCTTTCTATAAGGAAAAGCTGAAGGCACCTAAATAATCATTACTCGTAGCTTACTGTGATGGACTAATTTGGAGGACTAGTTGTTTATTCCTGTCACCAAGCGATAAGAGCCTAAGAGGCTTGGGTATTTAAGAGAGTTCGCTTCACCCTCCCTCTGGGGAATCTACAATGGAAAATCCATTTGATAGTCAGTCATGTATCATAACTCGTTGGCACGTACCGTAAGGTATAAAAAGGTGCGCTCACTTTGTCGTTTGAACCCTTGAGTGGGGAGACCTAGTTGTGGGCAATCCTTTGCCAACGAAAGCCTTTGTCTACACTCCCGCAAACCCACACGTAGACCATAGTTGTATGACCAATATAAACTATTTCCTTGTGCTTATGTTTAGGGACCATCATCATTTGGATTATGTTGGACTTCTTGTCAGAAATGCGAACTTGTTGGGCCATTTAAACTGGGATGAGTTCATATCTTATGACAATTGGGCTAAAAGTCTCTAAAATGCCGATGTGCCACTCTGTTGAAATTGTTTCTTTATACTTATGCTTAGGACCATCATCATTTGGATTCAGTTTGACTTCTTGTCAGAAATGCGAACTTGTTGGGCCATTTAAACTGAGATGAGTTCGTATCTTATCACAATTGGGCTAAAAGTTTCTAAAATGTCGATGGGCCATCATGTGTTTGGCCCCTTATCATTTGAAGTTGTTTAGCCATGTTATCGCAAAGTTGTAAACCTGTTGGGCCTTTTCAACTGGGACAAGTTTGCACCTTGCAATAATATGATTGAAGCTTTAAAATGACAAGAGGCCGACTTATATATTCCATGCATTGCACGCATACATGCTGACAGAGAATTTTAAAAGACACCATAGATTCTCGTTGGGTTAGGAAAGAGGGAAGACTTATCAAAAGGCCAGTAGCAAACATGAGTGAATCAGAGAACGAGGTATCCCGTATGGATCAGTTAGAGATCAATCTCACCAAGGTTACTGAACAGTTGCAAGCCTTGACTACCGCTATGGCCAATATGGCTATGCCCTGTGCTGGGGAAACCTTTGAGAATGAGGGGCGTGAAGACCCTCCGACTAGATTGAATGATGATATCCCGGGTTTTGATGATGATATGGCTGAATATGCTGCGGGGAAAATGGCAGGGTCTCAAACTAAACTGCAGAAACTCCGAGATCAGGTAGAGTCGGTTACCCGTAAGATGAGGGGCAAGCACGAAGACCTGTTGGATTATGAAGCAATGACGTTTGAGGAACAGTTGCCAGATCAGTTTAAAATGCCGGATATAGCCAAGTTTAATGGGAACGGGGACCCAAGGGTCCATCTCCGACAATATGTTTCAGTCATGAGTTCAGTGGGTCTATCCAAGCGGCATGTCCAGAAAATGTTTGGGATGTCGCTCGAGGGGGCACCCGTGGTATGGTATCACAGCCTGGAGAGGAAGATCAATGAGGATTGGAGGGAATTGGCGGAGGCCTTCTTGAAACAGTATGTTACAGATCTGGAGATCGACTTGTCACTTCGGGACTTAGAAAATACCAAGCAGAAGCCAGAAGAAAGATTCAAGGAATATGTGGATCGTTGGAGGAGCCAGCTTCTGAAAATGCAGACACGGCAGTCGGAGAAAGATCAGATTAAAATGATTATTAAAGGCACCAAACCCTCCATTTATGGCAAGCTGAGGAGAATGACCTCCATGATTACTGATTTTCGACAGCTAAGGGAAACTGTCATGGATATTGAAGAAGAAAAAGCGGAGAATAGAAGGTTTTATGGTATGAACAGAAGGACTGTCGGAGGGCCATCAAGTGCCAAGCCTGTTTCTGATGAAGTTGCTGCCATTAAGAACCGACGGTTTTCCAACCTGGGCAGACCTTTGTCCAAAGTACTTGAGAAATTGACAAGGTAAGGACTCTTGAAACCCTTGGAGCCTAAACCACTCCCAAATCCTCCCCCACAAAACCTCAACATGAACCGCTACTGTCACTTCCACCAACAGAATGGCCATGACACCGACAGTTGTGCCCGCCTCCGCCACGAAATCCAGGACCTAATAGACTCCCACAAAATACCTGACCCTGAGAAAGAACAGCCCAACACATACCGTAACCCTCTACCTAACTACCACTCTATCCCACCGCCTACCTACATGATCAACTCTGGCCTACCCGAAGACCTTGTCCTCTAAACCTTTGATCACCAAACCTTTTGCCTAGGGATTTGGGATAGCAACAACGAAGATGAAACAAAACAAATGAAGAATTTTTGGGAGGAGTTTTCGAGCAGTGATGAAGAGGAGGTGAAGTGGATGACCCGTAGTGGGCGTTTTTATAGTGATACTATAGAAAAGGGCAAGGAAGTGTTAACGGAAGGCAGAGAAGTGTCTGAAAATGTGGAGAATGCTGAGGGGGATGCAGTGCTACGTCAGTTAAGGAAGACCCGAGAACAAGTGAGTATCTGGGAGTTATTGTGTGCATCTCAGGGGCACAGGCGGGCCATGGTTGGGCCTTGAGCAAGATAATAGTGCCGGAGGATGCCAACCCCACGATGTTTGTCGGATCAGTGCGAAAGGAAGTTTTGTAGATAATAACCTTTTCTGAGGAGGAACTCCCGGTTGAGGGCAGGAACCATAATAGACCTTTATTCATCAGAGCTGAAGTGAGGGGCAAGAAGACATCTTGTGTGATGATAGATGATGGCTCATCTATCAACGTTTGCCCATTGAAGATTTTGGCAAGGTTGGGTATAAAGACGACGGATCTAAGTCCCTCCAATATGACTATCAAAGCTTATGATGATAGTAAGCGAGGATTTGAGGGCACTTTCGTTGCAATAGTTAAGGTGGGACCGATTGAGGATGAGGTTGAGTTCACAGTGCTGGATATCCCGGCCACTTTTACTTTGTTATTGGGAAGGTCGTGGTTCCATAAGCTTGGGGGCGTGCCCTCCACTCTGCATCAGGTTATTAAGTTTCCGTATGAGGAAGAGATTGTCACCATCCGAGCTGAGGTAGACAATGATGTGGCCGCTTTGGAAATACAACCTTTCACAAGGTTCTAAGTATCGGCAACCTTTGAGGAGTGGGTGGATCCTAAGGTGGCTAGGATCATGGAAAAGGTGAAGTTCGAGCTGGGTAAAGGTTCAACATTGCCAAACTTTAAAGGGCAGACCACTCGGAGAGGACTGTGGTACAAGTCTGATGAGGACAAGCTGAAGGCCAAGAAGAAAGGGTTGAGCTGATGGAATGTTTTGTGAAGGCAACGGGATATCAGGGAGAACCTGAACCAGTAGAAGTTAATGGGGTCATGATACCGGGTTTGAGATCTTTCAAGATGTGCTGGGTGAGAAACCACCGACAGAAGAAGTTGCGAAGGAAGAAGATAAGTGGGAAGAAGAGCTGATGAAGCTGGAAAGCCTAACCCTCGAGGAGAATGAGGAGGCTGATAAAAACCCAGTTGCGGGGGAGGACGTGTCCGTAGATGACGATGATATTTATCTTCCTGATTTATTTGAGTGTACTCCCGCATTTGCTAGTAATAAAGATAATCATTTCACGTACTTGTCCGAGTCTCTTCCTTTCAATTTGCACGACTTGAGTATATTTGATATCAGCTCCACCAAAACAAATACATTTAACCTTGGTACACCTGAGAGCCCCAAGGAAATTCTAATTGCAATTGAGGTTACCTTTGAGGAGCGGGAGAAATTAGAAGGAATATTAGTCAAATATGCCAAGGTATTTGCTTGGTCCTATAAGGACATGCCTGGAGTAGACAGAAGCATCGCCTAGCATACAATACCAACTTATCCAAATATGAAGCCGGTGAAATAGAAACTTCGACGGATGAGACCTGAGTGGGCCTAGAAGGTCAGAGAAGAAGTCAAGAAACAGATAGATGTGGGGTTCCTGGAAGTAGTGAAGTATCCTGAGTGGTTGGCAAATATTGTGCCAGTACCGAAGAAAGACGGGAAGGTCAGAATGTATGTGGACTACAGAGATCTTAACAAGGCTTGCCTGAAAGATGATTTTCCTCTACCTCATATAGACGTGCTAGTTAATAGTGCGGCTTTATCTGCCATGTATTCATTTGCAGACGGGTTTTTAGGATACAATCAGGTTCTCATGGCTGAAGAAGACAAGCACAAGACGACCTTTGTCACCGAGTGGGGCACTTATTGTTACAAGGTAATGTCGTTTGGGCTCAAGAATGCAGGAGCTACTTATCAGCGGATGGCCACTATATTATTCCACGATTTGATGCACAAAGAGATTGAAGTATATGTGGACGACATGATGGTGAAATCAGAGACAAGAATCAGGCATATAGAAGCACTGGAGAAGTTCCTTCAGAGAGTTGACAAATACAACTTGCGGCTGAATCCCAAGAAATGTGTGTTTGGGGTAACATCAGGAAAATTGCTGGGACATACAGTAGGAATAGGAGGAATAAATGTAGACTCTGAGAAGATCAAAGCAATCACCGAAATGCCTGCACCGAAGACTGAGAAAGAAGTTAGAGTATTCCTCGGGAAAATTCAATACATCAGTCGGTTCATCGCCAAGTTGACGTCAGTATGTGGGCCTATCTTCAAACTACTGAGAAAAGACCAACCAGTGAAATTGAATGAACAATGTCAAGCAGCCTTCAATAAGATCAGAGAATACTTGGTAAAGCCTCATGTAATGAAACCTCCGAGGTATTTAGCCGTAGAATCAGAAGCATTGGGGGCAATGATGGTAAAGGCAGATGAGACGGGAGTAGAGCATGCAGTCTACTATCTCAGTAAGAAGATGCTTCCGTACGAAGCCCGCTATCAAGAAGTAGTATGGGCATCCAGAAAATTGTGTCATTACTTCCAATCTTACAAGATCCAGGTGGTAGCAAAAGAGAATCCCTTGAAGTATCTACATTCAGTACCTTCGTTAGTGGGGAAGTTGGGCAGATGGTTAGTGTTGCTGACAAAGTTTGACATTGAGTACCTCACTTCCAAAGTAATCAAAGGGCGGGCCGTAGCATAGTTTCTGGCATTGCAACCTATTGAAGGGGATCGGTACAAGTTTGAATTCCCAGATGAAGAGATCCAAGCAATAACAGTTCAAGGATGGAAGATGTATTTCGACGGCGCAGTGAATTACAAAGGAGCCGGAATTGGGATCGTGATAGTGACCCCCGAAGGAGAAACCTTGCCTATAGCCAAGAGGTTGACGTTCGGAGTAACTAGCAACATGGCCGAGTATGAAGCATGTGTTTTTGGATTGACTGAATTGATAGCCTTGAAGGCTGAGAGCGTGGAGGTCTACGGAGATTCGATGTTGGTAGTCCGACAGATGTAGGGAGAATGGAATTGAAAGAAGAACGGTTGAAACCTTACCTTTTCCACCTCAGAAAGTTGGCACAGGCTATCCCTGACTGTAAGTTTCAGCACTTGTCGCGAGAAGAGAATCAGATGACAGACGCATTAGCTACACTTGTAGCGACTTGGAAAAATCCAGAGAAGTTAGTGATGAGACCATTGGTACTGACAACAGCAAGCAGACCCGTTTATGAGATAGGAAGAGTTGTGGAAGTAGAGATCGACGATGGAAAACCTTGGTATCATGATATTCAGCGATACCTAGAACACGGAGAACTCCCAGAATGAGCAATCAGAAAAGACAGAATAGCCATTCAGAAGTTGGCTTCTTAGTATGTGATTTTGAAGAGAGAGCTCTATAAGAGGCAAGCAAATGGAATTCAGTTGAAGTGTTCAAGAAAAGAAGAAGCTCAGAAGACAATGGAAGAAATACATGCCGGGGTATGTGGACCGCACATGAATGGGTTGAATTTGTCTCGCAAGATTGTAAGACAAGGTTTCTACTGGTTGACCATGGAGACAGACTGTGCAAAGTTGGTAAAACATTGTCATAATTGTCAAGCACATGGTAACATGAACCATTTGCCTCACACAGAGTTACACTGGCTATCAGAGCCATGGCCTTTTTCAGCATGGGGAATTGACATGATCAGAGAGATTCGACCGAATGTATCGAATGGACATCGTTTCATAGTAGTGGCAGTAGACTACTTTTCGAAGTGGGTGGAAGCCGAGTCATTTCGTAACGTCACAGCAAAGCAGATGGTGAAGTTCATAGCCCGGAACATCATTTGTCGATATGGAATGCCACATCATTTAGTGATAGATAACGGAGTTCAGTTTCAAGGGAAAACGAAGGCAATGCTACAGAGATATGGGATAGGACATCACAAGTCGTCACCTTACAGACCACAGGCAAATGGGGCAGTCGAGGCAGCCAATAAGACAGTAAAGAAGATATTAGCCAAGATGACAGAAAACTGCAAAGATTGGGCCGATATGTTGCCATACGCCCTGTGGGGGTATAGAACATCAGTGAGAACAGCAACAGGAGCCACACCTACTCTTTAGTCTATGGAATGGAAGTAGTACTACCCGTGGAAGTTGAGATACGGTCTATGAGGGTTCTAGCAGAAGTAGAGTTACCTGAACAAGAATGGGCCTCACAGAGATTTGAGCAGTTAGCACTGCTGGATGAGAAGAGAATGAAGTCTTTACATCACATGCATGTATATCATAAGAGATTAGCCCGAGCATTCAACAAGAAGGTGCGTCCTACTAAGATCAGAAATGGTGATTTGGTACTTAAGCAGTCAAGGCCGTCGACGACAGACCCAAGAGGAAAGTTAAGACCCAACTGGGAAGGACCCTACATAGTGCAGAAAGTAATGGAAAATGGGGTAGTGAGACTGTCAGACTTGGAAGGGAACGAGTTCACCGAGCCGATCAACGTAGACAGATTGAAGCAGTATTTTGCCTGAGGAATAGTAGACTAAGCAGTCACCAGAGAAGACCTGGCAGAAAACCTAACCCAACAAAATAAGAAATTCATTCATGCATGCATACACGTGACGTATTTGCATTCCTTTCTGTGTTTGTTCTGTTTTGTAATCACAGGTTTCAAAGAAGAAGAGAAAACAGTAAAAACAAGCCAACCAAAGCAGTATCAACAGTTTTGGATCTCTAGGGTGAGGCCCACATCAGCAACGATATCAGTTTTGGGGATGAGTCCCAAGGGCGTGGCCCACATCAGCATCAATATCAGTATTACCGGGTATGGCACTCCGGGTATGGAGATATTACAGCGACGCCTCAGGTACGGTACTCCGGGTATGGAGATATTACAGCGATGCCTCGGGTATGGGTTTAGCATGCCAGGTATGGCACTCCGGGTATGGAGATATTACAGGGACGCCTCGGGTATGGGGTTTAGCATGCAGGTACGACACTCCGGGTATGGAGATATTACAAGCGACGCCTCGGGTATGAGGCTTAGCATGCCAGGTACGGCACTTCGGGTATGGAGATATTACAGCGACGCCTCGGGTATAGGGTTTAGCATGCCAGGTATGGCACTCCGGGTATGGAGATATTACAGTGAAGCCTCGGGTATGGGGTTTAGCATGCCAGGTATGGCACTCCGGGTATGGAGATATTATAGCGACGCCTTGGGTATGGGGTTTAGCATGCAAGGTACGACACTCCGGGTACGGAGACACTATTGCGACACTTTGGGTATGGAGACGCAACTGCGACACCTCGGGTATGGGGTTTAGCATGCCAGGTACGACACTCCGGGTATGGAGACATTATTACGACACTCTGGGTATGGAGACGCAACCGCGACACCTCGGGTATGGGGCGGGCAAGTCAAGTGGCAGCTGGCGAGCCAGGTAAGTAAAAATGCATTGGATAAACTTTGATAGGATTGTCATTGTCACACACTGCACAAGTCCCATCAAAGTGGGGGCGACATTAGGCACTGTATTTTTGCATATAAGTCCCGATGATGAGTCTCGTACGGAGGCACTACTCTTTAGGTTGCGGAAGTCGCGAAAAATGAATGTCGGAATGGGAAATTCAGAATAAGTATGTCATCAGATTCAATTCACATGTTCACTGCTTTTGCGTTTGTGCTGCATTCGTGAGCACGTTCGAACGTCAAGTAGATTGCGGGCGTTCGTGTAGCGTTCGAATAGGCGTTCGAACGGTGTCGGTACTTCTGGTTTTGCTGCTAGCGTCAAGCCCAAGCCCAATTAGCCCACCAAAACCCATCCAAAAATAAATAAATATTTAAAATACATGTCTCAAATTAAATTAAATAAATCAAATCAAATCCCTTCATAATCTAATCAAATCCCTTCCCTAATCAAGCACCAATCAAGATATTCACTCCCTAAATTAAACCCATCTTTTCCTTTTATAAACCAACCAAAACACTTCCCTTATTTTGAGGATTCCATTCCTTACCCAGAAACCCTAGAAACCATTATAAAAATAAGACTAAACCAACCTTAGAACCCCTAGCTCATTCTCACAAAAACACAAAAGAAATAAGCTCACATTCACGCCTAAAGCAAAAAAGACTGCCCCCATTGTCGTCTAACAACAACCCTCACAACACACCCCTCACTGCACGCATATTCCTTCATCGAAATCCCTCTTTAACAGCAAACATCATCACTGAAACAGTCCATGTAAACACCGAAAATCACAGCCCAAGGCAGTCCCTGAAAACACCGAAAATCCCAGCCCAAAACAGTCCCTGCAACCACCGAAAATCATCTCCATAAAATGCATTGAAAACAACCAGAAACTGCCCAAATTACCGCCTAAAACAACAGCCCCAATACTCCTTAAAAGCAAAAAACAGTCCCTTATTTACCGTAAAATAATGACCAGAAAAGACAGCGAACAGCAGCAAAACAGAGGAAACGATAACTTAAAATAGCGAAGCAGCGAATGAAAGCAGTGGACCAGTGAACCATATGAGTTGCGGAGCATCAACCCTTCCGACGACCGTGTAATGCCCTTTCTAGAGACGACCTAAAAGGTTAGACCTGAGGGCACCCTTCTTATTTATTCCCATCTTTTTGTTGTTTATTAAAATTCCTTCGGATGAGAGTCGTTTGTTGATATATGTTGTGGTCCTTGAATGAATGGAATATGTGTTCTCTCTTGTGGTATATCGGATGGAAACCCGGACGTAAATTTCGTAGCCAAATCCGAATGGACAGTATTGCGATTTGCACTCGGGATGCCACGTACCACTTGAGAGATTCACACATTTCGTTTCATCCAACCTTGTATTTGAGCTAGATTGGGTTGCTAGTATGTTATTTTATTTTTTATGCATGATTTAGTCGTTAGTATGTTATTACTTTCTGCATGTTACTTATTTATGCATGATGATATAGTGCGCATGGGCAAATCAAGTTGGATTAAAAGTCCTCCATTTTGAGGGATAAGAAGCCTAAGGGCTACCTTTGCCACGACGTTTTGCCGCGCTGGACGAAGTATGTTTGATTGAATGTGAGATACGTTTAATCGAGCATACAAGGTCCTATATTATTGTTGTCTTTATTTTATATGCATTGTAATATAATGCGCATGGGCTAACTAGGGTGGATTAAAGGTCCTATATTCGAGGGAAATGCCTAAAGGCTACCTTTACCACGATGTTTTGCCGCGCCTTTTATTATGTCATCTACCCTTTGCATATCATTGCTTTATTTACGCATGCATTGCATTCTTGTGTGCATGGGCTAACTAGGGTGGATTAAAGGTCCCCTATTCGAGGGAAATGCCTAAAGGCTACCTTTTCCATGATGTTTTGCCGCGCCGGATGAGGTGCACCCGATTGAATGTGAAAGGTGTTCCATCGGGCACACGAGGTCCTACATTGCGTATTTGTTTATCCATATATGTGTTTGTGTCATTTCAGATGCCATTTTGGCAATCTCGTTCGAACGCATTTCCAAACTCTACTCGAACGTATACATCCTGCCTCATTCCGTTTGAACGCGTTTACGAACTCTACACGAACATATGCATTTTGTCCTATTTCTGTTCGAATGCGTCTCAGAACGCTACTCGAACGCTTGTATTCTCTTTACCATTCGAATGCGTTTATGAACGCTACTCAAACGCGCATGTATTTTATTATATCATGCATCAGGTCTCATCCCGTTCGAACGCGTTATCAAATGTTATACGAACGTGGACATTCTGTTTATCATTCGAATGCGTTATCAAATGCTACTCCAACGCTTGCATTATGTTTACCGTTCGAACGCGTTTACGAACGCTACACGAACGCGCACACACTGGACATATTCCTTCATCATGTTTCATGCATGTTTGTTCCCTTAGTCATTCCCTTCCCCATCATATGCTTAGTTAGTTCTCTTCAATATTTATGCCTTTACCGTTATTGTTTATTTATATTTTCCGCATTTATTCGACATGCTCATGAGATTGTGTGCTCGCTTTTATTATCAATGCCTTTATAGTTGTTATTATTTACATTATTGCACTTTATTGCTTAATACGTTCATGAATTATGTATTTTGCCTTCATTTCTTTCATTTACGATTGTGGGTGTGCAAACTTGCATGTTGCTTAAATTATATGGTAACATATGTTGCATGAGATTTGATTGTACTATTGCATAAATCCTTTCATTACAAGTGGCATAAGTAAGAGACCATTCTGAACCCAACGGTTTGAGGTCTTCCCTTGCGAGGGTGAGTGCGGCCTTAAATCATTTTCCCGGTTCACACCGGGAGGCGACTCAACTTTTATTTCTCCGGTTTAGTTCCCCCGCGGGCTATTCCGTACTCCCAACCGGGCCGCGAGCCCGGAACAGCGTCGCCAATTTCTGTGTCCTACAGTCTTGGAGACACTATTGCGACACTCTGGGTATGGAGACGCAACCGCGACACCTCGGTATGGGGTTTAGCATGCCAGGTACGGCACTCCGGGTATGGAGACACTATTGCAACACTCTGGGTATGGAGACGCAACCGCGACACCTCGGGTATGGGGTTTAGCACGCCGGGTATGGCGCAACAAAATCAACTCAACTCAAAGCAACATGCAAATCAAGTGGCAACTGGCGAGCCAGGTAAGTAAAAATGCATTGCATAAACTTTGATAGGATTGTTATTGTCACACACTACACAAGTCCCATCAAAGTGGGGGTGACTGTAGGCACTGTATTTTTGCATATAAGTCCCGATGATTAGTCTCGTACGAAGGCACTACACTTTAGGTTGCGGAAGTCGCGGAAAACGAATGTCGGAAGGTGAAATTCAGAATAAGTATGTCATCAGATTCAATTCACATGTTCACTGCTTTCGCGTTCATGCTGCGTTCGTGAGCACGTTCGAACATCAAGCAGATTGTGGGCGTTCGTGTAGCGTTTGAATAGGCGTTCGAACGGTGTCGGTACTTCTGGTTTTGCTGCTAGCCTCACGCCCAAGCCAATTAGCCCACCAAAACCCATCCAAAAATTAATTAAAATATTTAAAATACATGTCTCAAATTAAATTAAACAAATCAAATCAAATCCCTTCCTAATATAATCAAATCCCTTCCTTAATCAAACACCAATCAAGATATTCACTCCCTAAATTAAACCCATCTTTTCCTTTCATAAACCAACCAAAACACTTCCCTTATTTTGAGGATTCCCTTCCTGACCCAGAAACCCTATAAACCATTATAAAAAGAAGACTAAACCAACCTTAGAACCTCTAGCTCATTCTCACAAAAACACAAAAGAAATAAACTCACATTCACGCCTAAAGCAAAAAAGACTGCCCCCATTGCCATCCAACAACAACCCTCACAACACACCCCCCACTACACGCATATTCCTTCACCGAAATCCCTCATTAACAGCAAACATCAATACTGAAACAGTCAATGTAAACACAAAAAATCACAGCCCAAGGCAGTCTCTCTGAAAAACACCGAAAATCCCAGCCCAAAATAGTCCCTACAACCACCGAAAATCACCTCCACAAACTGCACTGAAAACAACCCAGAAACTGCCCAAATTACCGCCTAAAACAGAAGCCCCAATACTCCTTAAAAATGCAAAAAATAGTCCCTTATTTACCGTAAAATAGTGACCAGAAAAGACAGCGAACAGTAGTAAAACAAAGGAAATGATAACTTAAAACAGCGAAGCAGCGAACGAAAGCAGTGGACCAGTGAACCAGATGAGTTGCGGAGCATCAACCCTTCCGACGGCAGTGTAACGCCCTTTCGAGAGATGACCTAAAAGGTTAGACCTGAGGGCACCCTTCTTATTTATTCTCATCATTTTTGTTGTTTATTAGAATTCCTTCGCATTAGAGTCGTTTGTTGATATATGTTGTGGTCATTGAAGGAATGGAATATGTGTTCTCTCTTGTGGTATATCGGATGGAAACCCGGACGTAAATTCCGTAGCCAAATCCGAATGGATGGTATTGCGGTTTGCACTCGGGATACAATGCCACATACCACTTAAGAGATTCACACATTTCGTTTCATCCAACCTTGTATTCGAGCATGATTGGGTTGCTAGTATGTTATTTATTTCTTAAGCATGATTTAGTCGTTAGTATGTTATTACTTTCTGCATGTTACTTATTTATACATGATGATATAGTGCGCATGGGCAAATCAAGTTGGATTAAAGGTCCTCCATTTTGAAGGATAAAAAGCCTAAGGGCTACATTTTCCACGACGTTTTGCCGCGCCGGACGAAGTATGTTTGATTGAAAGTGAGATACGTTTAATCGAGCATACGAGGTCCTATATTATTGTTGTCTTGATTTTATATGCATTGTAATATAATGTGCATGGGCTAACTAGGGTGGATTAAAGGTCTTCTATTCGAGGGAAATGCCTGAAGGCTACCTTTACCATGATGTTTTGCCGCGCCTTTTATTATGTCATTTACCCTTTGCATATCATTGCTTTATTTACGCGTGCATTACATTCTTGTGCGCATGGGCTAACTAGGGTGGATTAAAGGTCCTCTTTTCAAGGGAAATGCCTAAAGGCTACCTTTTCCACGATGTTTTGCCGCGCCGGATGAGGTGCACCCGATTGAATATGAAAGGTGTTCCATCGGGCACACGAGGTCCTACATTGTGTATTTGTTTATCCATATATGTGTTTGTGTCATTTCAGATGCCATTTTGGCAATCTCGTTCGAACGCTTTTCCAAACGCTACACGAACGTATGCATCATGCCTTATTCTGTTCGAACGCGTTTACGAACGCTACACGAACATATGCATTCTGTCTTATTTTCGTTTGGATGCATCTCAGAACGCTACTCGAACGCTTGTATTCTGTTTACCATTCGAACACGTTTACGAACGCTACTCGAACGCGCATGCATTTTATTGTATCATGCATCAGGTCTCATCCCGTTCGAACGCGTTATCAAACACTATACGAACGCGGACATTTTGTTTATCATTCGAACGAGTTATCAAACGCTACTCGAACGCTTGCATTCTGTTTACCGTTCGAACGCGTTTACGAACGCTACACGAACGCGCACACACTGGATAGATTCCTTCATCATGTTTCATGCATGTTTGTTCCCTTAGTCATTCCCTTTCCCATCATATGCTTAGTTAGTTCTCTTCAATATTCATGCCTTTACCGTTATTGTTTATTTATATTTTCCGCATTTATTCGATATGCTCGTGAGATTGTGTGCTCGCTTTTATTATCAATGCCTTTATAGTTGTTATTAGTTACACTTGCATGCTGCTTAAATTATCTGGAAATATATGTTGCATGAGATTTGGTTGTACTATTGCATAAATCCTTTCATTACAAATGGCATAAGTAAGGGACCATTCCGAACCCAACGGTTTGAGGTCTTCCCTTGCGAGGGGTGAGTGCGGCCTTAAATCATTTTCCCGGTTCACACCGGGTGGCGACTCAACTTTTATTTCTCCAGTTTAGTTCCCCCGCGTGCTATTCCGTACTCCCAACCGGGTCCCAAGCCCGGAACAGCGTCGCCGATTTCTGTGTCCTACAACTTGCTACTTCTATGGAAAGAAGGGCACAAGAAAATGAATATCAAGCATTCAAAGCTGGGGAAGCAAATAAGCATAATGGTGTTGTAATATCCCCGATCTGGGAGATGTTATGACAAGAAACCCACTTGGATTCGAAATCCATGCAAACCCCAAGCAACAGAAAGAACCCCAAGAACAACGAATTTGATTTTGTAAGAACAGAACCCTTCCAAGGCCACAAAGAAGACCCACAAAGAACTTGCCCTTGAGAACCTTTAAGATGAATCTTGTAGTGTTTTGCTAGCAATGGAGATGCCACTAAGTTTGCCAAAACTTAGATAAGTCGATTCAAACTTGAAAAGGGGAATCCCTCCCTTACAAGAATTCGGCCATAGCCAAAGCTTTAAGCTTTTGAGTTTTACAAATTTCATTGATTGTTCTCCAAATGAAAAAGAAAGAGATTAAATAGTGTTACAAAGAGAAACCCTAAAGGCATAAAGACAACAGTGCCTCTAAAGGCTAAATTACAAAAATACCAAAGTCTTCAAGTCTTCAAAGGCCTTTGAAGCTGATTTGGGCCAAGTGAAATGGCTTTGGGCCCTCTCTATTGAAGCCCACATGTGTCTCTATTTGTTTGTTGCAATCGGCCATAAAGCTCTGAACTAATCCCGCCATTGTTTTTCTGAGTCTTTTGGTCATCTGCCTCGTAATTGGCCATTCTGGTACTTGAAATGGGTCTTTTTCTTTGTTGTCGGCCTGGATCATGTCATCCTCTCCCTCTTGAAAAGGATTCGACCTCGAATCTGTACCTGCATCAAAAGGAGTTAAGTCAGAAACATTAAATATAGCAGACACATTATACTTACCTTGTAAATCCAGCTTGTATGCATTGTCATTAATCCGTTCCAAGACTTGAAATTGACCATCCCCTCTCGGTTGTAGCTTAGATTTACGTTGTTCAGGAAATCTCTCCTTGCGCATGTGTACCCAAACCCAATCTCCAGGCTGAAATATCATATGTTTTCTTCCCTTATTAGCATGAGAAGCATATTGCTCATTCTTTCGCTGTATTTGCTCTCTTGCTTTCTCATGTATATGCTTCACCAAATCGGCTTTCCTTTTTCCATCTAGCCTCGCATGTTCATCAATAGGCAAAGGTAACAAATCTAATGGAGTTAGTGGCTGAAAACCATAAACAATTTCAAATGGTGAGTAAGATTTAGAGGAATGAATACTAAGATTATATGCAAATTCAACAAAAGGCAAACAATCCTCCCAAGTTTTTAAGTTCTTATTAATAATAGTACGCAATAACTGAGTCAAAGTCCTATTAACAACCTCGGTCTGGCCATCAGTTTGGGGGTGGCAAGTAGTAGAATACAAAAGTTTAGTTCCCAACTTACCCCATAAAACTTTCCAAAAGTGACTAAGGAATTTAACATCACGATCTGAAACTATATTCCGTGGAATTCCATGGAGTCGTACTACTTCTCTAAAGAACAAGTCAGTAATGTTAGTGGCATCATCAGTCTTATGACATGCTATAAAGTGTGCCATCTTACTGAACCTATCAACCACTACAAAAATGGAATCTCTACCCCGCCTAGTCCTAGGTAAACCCAATATAAAGTCCATTGATACATCTACCCATGGCTCGCTAGGTATAGGCAATGGTGTATACAACCCATGAGGCCTAACCTTAGATTTAGCTTGTTTACAAGTTAAGCATTTATCACACAAACGCTCAATATCTCTCCGCATTTTAGGCCAATAAAAATGTTCACTCAATACTCTAAGGTTTTGGCAATGCCAAAGTGCCCCATTAAACCTCCCCCATGTGCTTCCCTCACTAACAACTCACGCATACTACAAACATGAATGCATAATTTATTTTCCCTAAACAGAAACCCATCATGTTGGTAGAATTTACTAAAAGCAGACTTTGCACATGCAGCATAGATAGTACTAAAGTCAATATCACTAGCATAAAGTTCTTTAATAAATTCAAACCCAAGCATTCGTGCACTCAATGAAGTAAGTAAAGCATACATTCGCGATAGTGCATCAGCGATAATGTTTTCCTTACCTTGTTTGTAGCGGATTACATATGGAAATGTCTCAACAAACTCTAACCATTTTGCGTGTCGTTTGTTCAGCTTACCTTGGCCCTTCAGATGCTTCAATGATTCATGATCTGTGTGGATCATAAACTCTCGAGGCCACAAATAATGCTGCCAAGTCTCAAGGTGACATGATCCAAGGGACAATATTTAACATGAATGCAATCACCCAAGGAACATTAAAGCCTTTGCAATTGCCAACAGGCCCAATGACATGCCAAAGAGCTAAGAAGATCACAGACGCAATAGCGGACCCAGAGTTTGCATATAATAGATGCATTCATTCTTCTAGTTTTTACTTGCCTTATGAGATTGATTATGATTCTAATTCTTTAACTCCTATGGATTTATTATCTTTGATTGTCATTAAGCTTAGGAGTATGAATGATAAGGGAAAGGTAAAGTTGGTGAGAATAATAGGTTTCCAACGCATTGTGTTTGACCCCGGTAATTGGGTGTGGCTTTATATGCAAGAGGAAAAGATACAAGCATAATGAAGATCCAAGTTGCAACCAAGAGGGGATGGTCTATTTCAAGTCTTGGAACGAATTAACGACAATGCATATAAGCTGGATTTCCAAGGTAAGTACAACGTATCTACTACTTTTAATGTTTCTGACTTATTTTATTTTTAATGCAGGTTTAGATTCGAGGTCGAATTCTTTTCAACAATGAGGGAATGACATGAGTCCAACCACACCAGAGACATTACAGGATGCAACTAACAACTTGGAGGAACCCATGCAGTTTCCAACAGGTTCAATCATACGTCAAAGAGCAAAGAAGATCAGAGAGGCCTTTGCGGGACTAGCTCAGAGCTATGTGACCAGTTGTAGCAACCAAGTCAAGTGCACACCAGAGACACATATGGGCATAACCAGAGAGGTCCCCAAGCTATTTCATTTGACCTAGATCAGCTCAAACTGAAGCATAGCAGAGTAGCTTCAGCACCAGCACCATTTTGACCCGATTTCACCCATTTTGGGACTATGTTGAATTCGGCCAAATGGGGGCATTTTTGTCATTTTTGCTCGATATTTTGACTTTATTTATGATGTAATTAGCATGGTTGACTATGCCATTAGGCTTAATTATGCTTAGATTTGTACTTAGTCTGAAGCACGTCAATTTATTATAGCATGTTAATTAGCTTAAGTGAGATTATCTTCTAATCTTTGTTTTAAGTTTATTTAGGTGAAAAAGGACCTTAATGGTCGTGGTTGAGGTGCTTGACTTAGGGCTTTTGGTAATTTTAGCTCTAGGTCATTTTAGACTTTTTACTCTTTTGTAACCCTTATTATATGACTCTTCTTTGTATTTTTGGAGAACGAACGTAATATACAGAATTTTGAAAGAAAAAAGAGTTAAAAAAAAAGAGAAAAGAAAAGAGTGAGACAAAAACAATAGCGAGTGATCAAAAGATTGGCTAAGTGTCACATTGAGTGCTTGCTTGTTTGTTTGCGCATTTAGCTAACTCTTCTTTTTTTTTCTTACTCCGTGCATTCTAGCTTAAGTCTCTTTGATTGAGTCTTCGTGATTGCTATTCTCATTCGCGTTATTCCATCTGCCCTATATACATTATTGGTTATTTGTGTTTCATGTTAGCTTGAGGACTACACTTGGTTGTGTATTCTTGGACTGGGTTTGATTTGCATTTGAATTGAGGAAGAACTCAAGAGTGGTAAAAGGCAGTGATTGTGAACACAATATCGGGTAAAAACCAATAGAGTGCAAACATGAGTGGAGTGATATCATTCGAGTGTAAACACGTAAGATTGTGAGGATTTACATATTTGTTTTGCTTTTTATTATTTCTAATATGTTTGTTTAGTGTTGAGACGGCAGGTCCAAGTTTAACCATTGATGATAAGATCGAGGTTGTGGATACTTTCAAAAATGATATCCAAGCTATTATGGGTGATTATAGAAGATCTTATGAAAATGGAAAAAGACTTGGAAGGTAACTAAATATGCAGTGAATGAAGAGTGTACTCAACAACCAAAAGCTATTGAAGTTGTGTGTAATGAAGTGAGAAGCACTTGTGATGTTGAGTGCATAGCGAATGAAAACACTTGTGAGGCCTTGAATGTTGTGAATTATGTTATAAGTGACATGGTGAGTGAAAATGCTTGTGAGACCATGAGCATTGAGGGAGTAAACACTTGTGAGGTAGCGTACTTTGAGGTTGAAAAACATAGTGAAGCTGAGTAGGTGTGTGAGGAGGTCTTTGCAAGTATGGTTGAGATAGTGGCCATGAGTGATGATGAAGCTGTGAGAGCTGGTGAAAAGAAAGTAGATGTGGTAGTGAAGTTTTTCCATAACATTTTCTCTATTGTTTATGCTTTTTCATCACAGGTACAAGTGGTCAAGTATGATTCTTTTATATTTCAATATCATCATCCAATTGATTTTGTCATAACTATCTATGATCCGGGTTCGGATTCGAGGTAAAATCCATTTCAAGAGAGGGAGAATGACATGATCCAAGGGACAATATTTGACATGAATGCAGTCACCCAAGGAACATTAAAGCCTTTGCAATTGCCAACAGGCCCAATCACACGCCAAAGAGCTAAGAAGATCACAGACGCAATAGCGGGCCCAGAGTTTGCATATAATAGATGCATTCATCCTTCTAGTTTTTACTTGCCTTATGAGATTGATTATGATTCTAATTCTTTAACTCCTATGGATTTATTATCTTTGATTGTCATTAAGCTTGGGAGTATGAATGATAAGGGAAAGGCAGAGTTGGTGAGAATAATAGGTTTCCAACGCATTGTGTTTGACCCCGGTAATGGGGTGTGGCTTTATATGAGAGAGGAAAAGATACAAGCATAATGAAGATCCAAGTTGCAACCAAGAGGGGATGGTCTATTTCAAGTCTTGGAACGAATTAACGACAATGCATATAAGCTGGATTTCCAAGGTAAGTACAACGTATCTACTACTTTTAATGTTTCTGACTTATTTTATTTTTAATGCAGGTTTAGATTCGATGTCGAATTCTTTTCAACAATGAGGGAATGACATGAGTCCAACCACACCAGAGACATTACAGGATGCAACTAACAACTTGGAGGAACCCATGTAGTTTCCAACAGGTCTAATCACACGTCAAAGAGCAAAGAAGATCAGAGAGGCCTTTGCGGGACTAGCTCAGAGCTATGTGACCAGTTGTAGCAACCAAGTCAAGTGCACACCAGAGACACATATGGGCATAACCAGAGAGGTCCCCAAGCTATTTTATTTGACCCAGATCAGCTCAAAATGAAGCATAGCAGAGTAGCTTCAGCACCAGCACCCTTTTGACCCGATTTCACCCATTTTGGGACTATGTTGAATTCGGCCAAATGGGGGCATTTTTGTCATTTTTGCTCGATATTTTGACTTTATTTATGATGTAATTAGCATGGTTGACTATGCCATTAGGCTTAATTATGCTTAGATTTGTACTTAGTCGGAAGCACGTCAATTTATTATAGCATGTTAATTAGCTTAAGTGAGATTATCTTCTAATCTTTGTTTTAAGTTTATTTAGGTGCAAAAGGACCTTAATGGTCGTGGTTGAGGTCCTTGACTTAGGGCTTTTGGTAATTTTAGCTCTAGGGTCATTTTAGACTTTTTACTCTTTTGTAACCCTTATTATATGACTCTTCTTTGTATTTTTAGAGAACGAACGTAATATACAGAATTTTGAAAGAAAAAAGAGTTAAAAAAAGAGAAAAGAAAAGAGTGAGACAAAAACAATAGCGAGTGATCACAAGATTGGCTAAGTGTCACATTGAGTGGTTGCTTGTTTGTTTGCGCATTTAGCTAACTCTTCTTTTTTTTCTTACTCCGTGCATTCTAGCTTAAGTCTCTTTGATTGAGTCTTCGTGATTGCTATTCTCATTCGCGTTATTCCATCTGCGCTATATACATTATTGGTTATTTGTGTTTCATGTTAGCTTGAGGACTACACTTGGTTGTGTATTCTTGGACTGAGTTTGATTTGCATTTGAATTGAGGAAGAACTCAAGAGTGGTAAAAGCCAGTGATTGTGAACACAGTATCGGGTAAAAACCAATAGAGTGCAAACACGAGTGGAGTGATATCATTCGAGTGTAAACACGTGAGATTGTGAGGATTTACATATTTGTTTTGCTTTTTATTATTTCTAATATGTTTGTTTAGTGTTGAGATGGCAGGTCCAAGTTTAACCATTGATGATAAGATCGAGGTTGTGGATACTTTCAAAAATGATATCCAAGCTATTATGGGTGATTATAGAAGATCTTATGAGAAATGGAAAAAGACTTGGAAGGTAACTAAATATGCAGTGAATGAAGAGTGTACTCAACAACCAAAAACTATTGAAGTTGTGTGTAATGAAGTGAGAAGCACTTGTGATGTTGAGTGCATAGCGAATGAAAACACTTGTGAGGCCTTGAATGTTGTGAATTATGTTATAAGTGACATGGTGAGTGAAAATGCTTGTGAGACCATGAGCATTGAGGGAGTAAACACTTGTGAGGTAGCGTACTTTGAGGTTGAAAAACATAGTGAAGCTGAGTAGGTGTGTGAGGAGGTCTTTGCAAGTATGGTTGAGATAGTGGCCATGAGTGATGATGAAGCTGTGAGAGCTGGTGAAAAGAAAGTAGATGTGGTAGTGAAGTTTTTCCATAATATTTTCTCTATTGTTTATGCTTTTTCATCACAGGTACAAGTGGTCAAGTATGATTCTTTTATTTTCAATATCATCATCCAATTGATTTTGTCATAACTATCTATGATCCGGGTTCGGATTCGAGGTAAAATCCATTTTAAGAGAGGGAGAATGACATGATCCAAGGGACAATATTTGACATGAATGCAGTCACCCAAGGAACATTAAAGCCTTTGCAATTGCCAACAGGCCCAATCACACGCCAAAGAGCTAAGAAGATCACAGACGCAATAGCGGGCCCAGAGTTTGCATATAATAGATGCATTCATCCTTCTAGTTTTTACTTGCCTTATGAGATTGATTATGATTCTAATTCTTTAACTCCTATGGATTTATTATCTTTGATTGTCATTAAGCTTGGGAGTATGAATGATAAGGGAAAGGCAGAGTTGGTGAGAATAATAGGTTTCCAACGCATTGTGTTTGACCCCGGTAATTGGGTGTGGCTTTATATGCAAGAGGAAAAGATACAAGCATAATGAAGATCCAAGTTGCAACCAAGAGGGGATGGTCTATTTCAAGTCTTGGAACGAATTAACGACAATGCATATAAGCTGGATTTCCAAGGTAAGTACAACGTATCTACTACTTTTAATGTTTCTGACTTATTTTATTTTTAATGCAGGTTTAGATTCGAGGTCGAATTCTTTTCAACAATGAGGGAATGACATGAGTCCAACCACACCAGAGACATTACAGCATGCAACTAACAACTTGGAGGAACCCATGCAGTTGCCAACAGGTCCAATCACACGTCAAAGAGCAAAGAAGATCAGAGAGGCCTTTGCGGGACTAGCTCAGAGCTTTTTTTTTTTGGATAAGGTAAGTATTATAAACAAAGAAAACTAACAAAGAGCAAAGGGGCATACCCCAGGCACTAGAGAGGACAGGCCCTCCTAGAAGAAAGCCAAAAGGCTACAAAGCCAAAAGGCTACAACAGAATCAACAAAAGATGTCATCGGGAAGGTGCCACGAAAGGTGAAGCCATTTATTGTCATAAGATGGATTTACCTTTCTTAAGGAGCTAACACGATTCCGAACATCAAAAGCAATATCATAAAGAAGAACAGAAACAGGCCGAAGAGGCATATCATGAGTGCGAGCATTCCTCTCCCTCCAAATATGGTAGACTGACGCTGCAAAAGACAAACGAACCAGAAGATGACATAAAGAGGCCCCGAAGAACAGAGAAACCCACCCAACAGTCTGACACCAATCTCGGCGACTCCAATCTAACCCACACATGGCCAGCACAGACGACCAGACCCTAGAAGAATAGAGGCACTGGAAGAAAAGATGATCAATATCCTCACTCGAACAACCACAGAGAATACACCGAGAGCAAACAGAGATGCCAAATCTCATCAGACTGTCCTGAGTACAAAGGCCACCCTGAATAGACATCCAAAGAAGAAAGGAATGACGGGGGATTGCCTTCCGGAACCAAACAACTCGAGACCAATGCAGCTGGGGTTTCCTTGACCTCATAGCGTTCCAGGCACTATTCACAGAGAATCTTCCGTTTGTATCCTCCTCCAAAACCAGCATATCCTCCCTCAAACTAGAAGGAGACGGAAGATGAGACTGAGCCAAATCAATAAGAGCAGCAGATCTAGATGGGGGCCATTGCCAAGCAGAGTCAGCGATAATGGATGCAACTGTAGCCATTCTATCCAAGCCAGAATCATAAATCACTCTCTCGCCCAATGTGTCCACAATCGGGCCAACAGGATGCCAATAATCAAACCACAGTAACGTCTTCTCACCATTACCAATCCTCATTCTCATCCGCCTACGGGACCAAGAACGAAGCTCCAAGATCTTACGCCAACTCCAAGAGCAATCTGAAGGACAAGGGACCTCCCAAAAACTTCTCCCCCGCAACAAATAAGAGTGAACCCAACTCGACCATGAGGAAACCTGGACAGAACAAAGAAACCAAATATGTTTAACAATAGCCGCTCTATTCCAAGAATCCAAACTCTTTATCCCCAGCCCACCCTCCTGAAGAGGTAAACAAACTTTGCTCCAAGCCACTCTCGCCCCAGAAGAGGTGAGCGCACTACCCTTCCAAAGGAAAGAGCGAAGAATCGTCTCCACCTTCCTCACAACAGATTTAGGAAGAATAAATAAAGAAGACCAATAAACTTGAATGGAGAACAAAACTGACTTATAAGCTGAAGCCGACCTGCATAAGAGAGAAACTTACTACTCCAACTCTTGGCATGCAGATGTTGGATAATATGACCCATAGCGTCACTATTTGTACAGATCACGGTGTTGCTGTACAAATTAACTATGTGACAAGGAAATTGCACTCTCATCATTTGTGATTAGATCACCATAGATGTATAAATGAAGAGAGGTCCATATGATTAGTTCCTGGATTGAGATGATATGAGACAGTATCAATCCCCGAAGGATTAATCATTAAATATCCCTAGCCGAAGTATTATCGAGACTGGACATAGATAATGCGGAATAGGCTAGTATTACACTTGTGCGCGTTGTGAGGGCACAACGGCATAGTTCTCATATATATAAGTATTGGATACTTATGCAAGTGCGATAGGAGGTTGTGTTTCACCGATGGTACGGGAAACAGCTTCGCTCTGGATAGACCCCTCGGAATCCCATTGGTATTATGACTATGTGTCTATGGGAGGCCGAAATCGAGGTAGGTGTGTATAGTCTTAACCTGAGACTTGCATCGCTAATACTTGCGATGATCGGTAGACTCTGGTCTTGGTGGTACAGGGCTTTAACCGGTTCTGTGTACACCGCTTCTGGGTTTATCAGAGAGTCGTAGTGTATTGGGTGTGATGTCGAGACGGAAGTGTCACTTCAGTCATATTGGAGTTGATGTCACGCAGGATACGGTACTAGTGCTCTTGAGTGTTGCGCAACCAATCGGGATATTGTGACCATGTCATGTATATCCGATTATAGAGACTATGTTACCAGACATCCGACATGTGCTTCGGACGGGGCAGACACTTATCCAGCCCCAGCCCTAGCACGTGATTATCCGATACTGGGCCGATATACACAATACTACGGTATTCTACGCTTGATACAGATCTATATATTCCTGTAAGAATATTTCTGGAGAATTGGGTAGGCATGGCGTTTTGCTAGAAGCTAACCTTGTCTTGTAAGTCGATATAAACGTAGTACGAGGTACTTACGTGTTCGGACAGTCCGACGATCGTATTTACTGCCAACATATCCGGAGATCTCATGGGTCGGTTCCTGAAGATTCACCGATGACGTATTACTCGCACTTTGATTAATCTGGGATTAATTAGAAGAGAGATAGAATTAATCTGGGATTAATTCGATGAGAGAGAAAATTAATCTGGGATTAATTGCGGAGATTTTATCTGGGATAAAATATTAATTAAAGAGAGAGAACGATTAATTTGGAATTAATCGGTAAAATTAATATATTCGATATATTAATCGAAATTGGATTTCGACGCGGAATTAAAATTAGATTTTAATTCGGGCGAACGAATTAATTTAGAATTAATTCGTTAGCGACGTGAATAGTGAATTCGCTAGGCGTAATCACTTAATTACGACGCGACGGAAAATTCGTTAATTTGGAATTAGCGAACCCGAGCCCGAGAGTGATTGCGAGCGCATTCGCATTTCGAATTCGAGCGCGGCACGCAAGTCACATCAAGCGTCAAATCGCTAGTCGCGTCAATCGTCAAATCAATTGTCACTTTGAGTGATGTGACTTGACAATATGTCACTTTATTAAAGTGAATAGATGTGATGTGAATAGTGATGTGAAATGATGAAAGCCTTTTGCCTTTTTGACTTTTGTACTTGGTAAATGAAAAGGCTTTTGGTATTTGATTTTATTTTGGAAATAAAATATAAATATAAGTTAAAAAGCATTTGCTTTTCTCTCTCTCATTCACGGTTTCACGTTAAAGAGCCTTTTCCCTCTCATTTTTCTTCCTCTCTTTTTCTTCTTCATCTCCTTCATGCATGGTGCGATTTCTTCTCCTTTTTCTGGTCAAAACCGAAACTTTGAGAAGCAAATTGGAAGATGATAAGTGCTAGCACACACCTTGAGTGATACAAAGGTGATAGGGAAGTGAGTTTGTGAGCTTGGAAGCTTGAAGCTTGGAGCTTCAATGGATCTCATCAATGGCCGAACATGGAGGAAGCCAAACCAGTCCAAATCGCACAGCCCATTGCAAGAAGAAGCCATTGCCGAGCTTGGAGGGAGCTTAAAAACGCATCTTGTTCTTCATCCATCAAAACCGAATTCAATGTGAGTTGATTCCGCCACCTCCTTTGATGTGTTCATATGTGGTTTTTTTTATGCATGTTTTGTGATCCTTGGGACTTTGATTGAATACTTTCAATGGTATCTTGAGCTTTTGATGCATGAAAACCGAATTAGGGTTCTTGAGCAAATTTGGGGCTTTTTGATTTTAGCTTGATTCTGACAAATTGATTGTGTAAGAATGTTTGTATATGATCTAATTTGAGATATATGTAATCAATTTGACAAAAAAATTGATTGGATTGATTTTCCCCAATTTGCTTATTTTTTGTCAAAACTTTAATTTGGGTAAACTCGATTTAGGCATGATTTGGTTGAATTGTTTGATGCAGTATGCTTGAATGAGATTGAATTGAAGTTATGCATGATCAATTTCAAGAAAATGGATTAGATCAATTTTCCCCAATTCTTTAGGTTGAACATGAAACTTGAAATTGGGTAAAATGTGTTTGAGCATGTTTTAATTGAATTGGATGTTTAAGTATGCTTAAAACATGTTTAATTGAGATTGTGTGTGATCAATTTCATGAAATTGGATTGGATTCAATTTTCCCCAAATTGAAGGCTTGGCCGAAAATTAAATAACCCTAATGTCTTGGTAATTTTGTTTTGTTTGATCATTGGATGACTTAAAACAATTGGTTAATGTTGTTTTGAAGTTCAATTGGATTGAATTTTGATTTGGAACATTTTTCCCTTTGAAGTGGCTTGGCCGAATCTTTAAGGAACATAATTCATTGTGATTTTTTGTTTTAATTCATTGGATGAATTGAATTGATTTGGGAAATTAAGATTGTGGACTCAATGGATTGAAACCGAATCGAATTGAAAAACCCCTAATTGCCGAGACTTGATAGCATGTTAATTGGGTTTGATTTTGATTGAATTGTGTTGGACACTATTTGGTTGTTAAAGTGCATGATTAATTAGGCTAATTGATGTTTTAGAAATGTTAATTGGGTAATTGATTATGTATTACACTTAGGTTAATTAATTGTGAAATTTGGAATTTTATAAGTTAATTAATTTAGGCTTGATTTTGGAAATTGGGCTTGTTAGGTTGTAATTGGGCTTTTGGGCTTTGTTGTAACAAAGTTGGGTTTAGGCAAAATTGGTTGGATCCAATTAGGCCCAAAACCGAATCCAAAAGGTCCAATTATGACTTAATGGACCTTAATTATTTAATTGGGCCTAATGGGCCAAAATTAATTTAAAGGCTTATGGGGTAACTCCCGGATTGGATTTTGGTTGTTCGGTTTGACCCGAGTTGACCAAAAGTCCACGCCTATAGAAATTAATTAAAAGCCCATTGGACTTTAATTAAATAAAACATTAGATGTAATCGGGCTTTGAGACCCGTTGCGATTAAATTTGGAATTTAAGTCGTAAAGGTTCGTTAATAAAGGTGTAATATTTAATTTGGAATTAAATAATGAATTAGAATTAAATACGTATTAAATTGGATTTAATTATGTAATTTAATTAATTCGTAGAAATTGTACTTTGAGTACGTGTTCGCAAAACGAGTTTGACTCGAACAAAAATCAAATCTTTGTTTGAACATTGGATGATCACTAATAATCAAGATTAATTAATTTGATTGATTGATTGATAACATGCTTGTATGAATACATGGTTGTGATGTTTGAATAATGTATATCGGATGGATATTAGTCGGGTTGGGCGATTTTGGAAATTGTAATAAATTTGATTTATTAAATTGGACCTGCGTGTCCAGCCTTATCTCCTATTTCTTTGTATTCTCTTCTCACCTATTCCCCTCCATGTAAAAGAGGTTTCTTTAGAAGTGTAGTGTAACGGGTAGAAGTAATACAAGTGCTAGCGGGAGAGAGAAAGTGAGAGATTTGATCTAGGATCAATGTAAAATATCCATCCGCATATCATTATTATTTTATTTCATACTCGCTTTATTATGTGTTTAGAATGCATGCTTAAGGGTGTATGATGATGAGACCTTAACAAAGATAATTAAATTGGTAGCCAATTTGCACGCGAAAAACCCTCGTTAAATATCATGCGTTTTTCCTTCCATTGAGTGATTCTTACTCAAGATCCGAGATTGGCAGGGGTTGTTGGCCAAAGTCAAGCCCTTGTCCATCAAAGATGTGTTTTAATCACGAGGCTTTGTTCCATATCGGTGTCGTGTCCAAGTTGTGGTTTGTTGGCCAAAGTCAAGACCACTTCTTGTCCATTGACATTGATTACGAAGCTTCCATGTCAATGGGTCCGCGCTTGACTGGGATCACTAGGTTTGTTGTGCCAAAGCCAAGGCCTAGTTGATTCAGAGGAAAAAGGTTAGGGTATACATTCGATGTATAGGCATATATAAGATATATGTTTGGGACTTGGATGTCCACCTACTGGATCTAGGAGTTGGATGAGATCCAATTGATCTTCGAGATCTACCTAGTTAATTATCATACAATTTGTTGGCCAAAGTCAAGATTGTGTGATATTTAACGGGATCCTAGCCCACTAGGAAACACGGTTTCCCGAGTACTCGACAGAGGGTTAGAGGCTCGACGAAAAATAGTGGGAGGCAAGAATTGAATTTGCAATACTCGTTCAATTACTCGCCATATGCGCTCATTTAAATTATTTCGTCATTAGATTAAATGTTAGTTAGACTAATATTTAAATTGTTGTTTTAATAAACAGTTGGACTGTATTATACTTGATTATATATAATTGGATTATATTAATCAATATATTTGAATTAATTAATTTCAATTTACAGTTGATTTTATAATTGGATTATAGTAATCAATGTAATTGAGGTTAATTAATTTGGATTATATTTGATATATAGTTGGACTATTATAATCATTATAATATATAAAGTACCACTAATCGTTGATTAAATAGTTGGACTATTGTAATCAAGATAAAATTGAAAAGTTGGATATTTAAAATATAATCTAGGATTAAAATATTTTAAATGATTTAATTTTCAAATTGGGAATAATAATAGGTTACTTTATTTGATAAAATAACTCATTATACCTTAAGCCCAAAATTAAGCAAGATAAGTAGAGCATAAAATCTTTGGAAGATTTTTGTGATGATGACTTTAATGCTTAATTTAATATACTTGTCATAAATCTAATTTTTGGATTTAAGAAGTATTAAAATTGCAATTTATAATTCTTGGAGAATTAATTGGCTATTCATGTAAAGTCAAAGTTTGCAATTGGGCATGTAGCACGAGGTGCACATTCCTTTCAATATTCTAAAAACCCAAGGCTTGGCCTAAGGTTCCTAAAATATTAAAAAGGATAATTGACATATCCCAAAGTGACTACCATTTGGATATGGAAGACACGAAGGAATTAAAGAAAGGGCGAGGCTCTAACTTTAAAAATATTTGTCTAAGTTATGTTCACAGCTAGTATTGAAATTAGATTTTAAATACTCAGTGTGGTACATAAAATATATGTATTGATATTCAGAATCTGCTTTGAGCAGGATACTGACTTCAAGCTGAGATTGCTCTGCGAATCGGAAACGGGACGAAAGTCGCTGTTTCGACCGTAGATACCTAAGTTTAGGAACTACCCTTCGAGTATGTACTTGAATTAGGAACTGTTATAATGTAACTAGTTTGACTAGAGACATTATCTCTTTATCAGTGTTTAATCCGTTGCGGATAAAACCTTTATATTATAGAACACTGAGTGTTTTTTATTATATAAAGATGATGCTGAGATAAATATATTAGATATAAATAACAGAATTTATATTTTGAATATAAATAAAAATCTCAAACATATAAATTGACAAATAAATAGCTCAAATTGATTTGATCAATAGAGACTTATTTGTGGCATTGTTGTCTAGGACACAATTTAATTAGACTCGTATATCCACACTTTTGAAGAGTGGGTACTAGGACTGATTTGACTATTCAAATAAGGTCTGCGAATCTAGTTTATTAGGTAAAGTACCTAAAATACTATTTGCTTGGTAATAGTGTAAATGCCACCGATCTGTTAGCCCTATTCATGGTGAAGTAAGTGGGCCCATATCTAGCTAGGCTAGATGTGAACATGAATATTTTGTGACCTTAACGGATGTGGCATCACGTTATGGTTATGTGTTTCTTTTGAAGAACACAAATCAGAAACTTTAAAGTTTGACACGAAATACATAAACAGATCGGCTATAGCATTATTCCGCCACGGTAAGACCGTAATGGAAAATACTTTAGCAGTAAGTTTCTCGTATACTTGAAAGAGTACGGTATTCTTTCATATGAGGACTCCTCCCGAGACACGTCAGTTAGACGGTGTGTCCGAACGGATTAACCGAATCATGTTAGACATGATAAGGCTAATCACGAGTCGCTTTGAGCTACCATTTCCTTCAATAGGATATGTACTAACAGTGCAAAACTTATTTAGAATAAGGTTCCATATAAATCTGTTTGACAGATATCGTATAGGATATGAACATGAAAGAAACGAGGTTTCTCATTCCTGACAATTTGGGTATGCTAGGCATAACGTTTGGATGATACCAAACTAAGGACCCAAATTGGATAAGTGCCAATATAGGTTATCCTATGGGAAACCATAAGTATAGTACTTATACATCTCACATGAGAACAATGTGATTGTTGCTCTCCATGCGGTTTTCCTAAGAGGAATACCGATATGCAGTGGTAAGTGGGAGGATAGTATAACTCGATGAAAATCGGAGTAGTAATACTGTTCTTGGCACTGAATCTTAATGGAACATATATAGTTCATCAAGGATGAAACTATACCATTAATCTTCGAATACACAAGAACAAAGGAAGTGATACGAGGTATCGACTCCCTATTATGACAAAGTGTCATGAGTCCGAAATGGATTCCATGTATATCAATAAGTTTGGATACTAGTTGATGTACCACAAGGCATTGTGCCTATTGGTACTATAAGTCTTCAAGGAAGACGTACATGGATGGCAATATACCAACGTATAAAGCTAGGCTTTTAACGGAAATGTATCGTTATCGACATTATGATTGATTACGATTCAACCTTTTACCTATTGCCACAGTAGATCCATTTGGATGATGCTTGCTGACGTGAGCATAAGTTCTTGGAATTATCATTTTGATGCAATCATAATGGTGTATGATTTAATTCAAAATGAAAATGATTCTAGTGTAAATAAGAGGGTTAGTGGGAGCGCACTGACAGTGGCTGTCCTATAAAATAATGATAATACGTCATTTCTTGGAAATGATATTCCCATAAAAATAAATGTCGGCGAAAGCTTGGCTTTCGAAATACTCTCCGTGGAACCGTACATTGAAAAATGTACAAGACCTGGTGTATCATACGCTTTGAGCATATGGATTCACAAACAGGACAATCCGAGTGATAGTCACTGGATTGATGTTAGGAACATCCGTTAGTATCTTAGAGAACTAAGGATGCTGTCTTAGTCTATGGAGCAGGAGAACTTGAAGTGACTGGGATCACTGTAGCAAGTTTCCTATAACCGATAAAGACGACTAAAAGTCGCAAACGGTACTATAAAGATTGAACACTGGGACAGTGAGCTGGAAATCTTCCGAGCAAGATAACTGTTGCCGAATTGACAACAAATGCGGATTATTGCTGCAGCTGAGGCAGCAATAGAAGCCATTTGGATCGATAATAAATCTAATTAGATTAGATATAGTTCTGTTAGCAGCTGAGCTAGGCGTCAGCACAGGCTAAAGAATTAAAGGTCTCATGACCCATAGCGTCACTATTTGTACAGATCACGGTGTTGCTGTACAAATTAACTATGTGACAAGGAAATTACACTCTCATCATTTGTGATTAGATCACCATAGATGTATAAATGAAAAGAGGTCCATATGATTAGTTCCTGGATTGAGATGATATGAGACAGTATCAATCCCTGAAGGATTAATCATTAAATATCCCTAGCCGAAGTATTATCGAGACTGGACATCGATAATGCGGAATAGGCTAGTATTACACTTGTGCGCGTTGTGAGGGCACAACGGCATAGTTCTCATATATATAAGTATTGGATACTTATGCAAGTGCGATAGGAGGTTGTGTTTCACCGATGGTACGGGAAACAGCTTCGCTCTGGATAGACCCCTCGGAATCCCATTGGTATTATGACTATGTGTCTATGGGAGGCCGAAATCGAGGTAGGTGTGTATAGTCTTAACCTGAGACTTGCATCGCTAATACTTGCGATGATCGGTAGACTCTGGTCTTGGTGGTACAGGGCTTTAACCGGTTCTGTGTACACCGCTTCTGGGTTTATCAGAGAGTCGTAGTGTATTGGGTGTGATGTCGAGACGGAAGTGTCACTTCAGTCATATTGGAGTTGATGTCACGCAGGATACGGTACTAGTGCTCTTGAGTGTTGCGCAACCAATCGGGATATTGTGACCAGGTCATGTATATCCGATTATAGAGACTATGTTACCAGACATCCGACATGTGCTTCGGACGGGGCAGACACTTATCCAGCCCCAGCCCTAGCACGTGATTATCCGATACTGGGCCGATATACACAATACTACGGTATTCTACGCTTGATACAGATCTATATATTCCTGTAAGAATATTTCTGGAGAATTGGGTAGGCATGGCGTTTTGCTAGAAGCTAACCTTGTCTTGTAAGTCGATATAAAAGTAGTACGAGGTACTTACGTGTTCGGACAGTCCGACGATCGTATTTACTGCCAACATATCCGGAGATCTCATGGGCCGGTTCCTGAAGATTCACCGATGACGTATTACTCGCACTTTGATTAATCTGGGATTAATTAGAAGAGAGATAGAATTAATCTGGGATTAATTCGATGAGAGAGAAAATTAATCTGGGATTAATTGCGGAGATATTTTATCTGGGATAAAATATTAATTAAAGAGAGAGAACGATTAATTTGGAATTAATCGGTAAAATTAATATATTCGATATATTAATCGAAATTGGATTTCGACGCGGAATTAAAATTAGATTTTAATTCGGGCGAACGAATTAATTTAGAATTAATTCGTTAGCGACGTGAATAGTGAATTCGCTAGGCGTAATCACTTAATTACGACGCGACGGAAAATTCGTTAATTTGGAATTAGCGAACCCGAGCCCGAGAGTGATTGCGAGCGCATTCGCATTTCGAATTCGAGCGCGGCACGCAAGTCACATCAAGCGTCAAATCGCTAGTCGCGTCAATCGTCAAATCAATTGTCACTTTGAGTGATGTGACTTGACAATATGTCACTTTATTAAAGTGAATAGATGTGATGTGAATAGTGATGTGAAATGATGAAAGCCTTTTGCCTTTTTGACTTTTGTACTTGGTAAATGAAAAGGCTTTTGGTATTTGATTTTATTTTGGAAATAAAATATAAATATAAGTTAAAAAGCATTTGCTTTTCTCTCTCTCATTCACGGTTTCACGTTAAAGAGCCTTTTCCCTCTCATTTTTCTTCCTCTCTTTTTCTTCTTCATCTCCTTCATGCATGGTGCGATTTCTTCTCCTTTTTCTGGTCAAAACCGAAACTTTGAGAAGCAAATTGGAAGATGATAAGTGCTAGCACACACCTTGAGTGATACAAAGGTGATAGGGAAGTGAGTTTGTGAGCTTGGAAGCTTGAAGCTTGGAGCTTCAATGGATCTCATCAATGGCCGAACATGGAGGAAGCCAAACCAGTCCAAATCGCACAGCCCATTGCAAGAAGAAGCCATTGCCGAGCTTGGAGGGAGCTTAAAAACGCATCTTGTTCTTCATCCATCAAAACCGAATTCAATGTGAGTTGATTCCGCCACCTCCTTTGATGTGTTCATATGTGGTTTTTTTTATGCATGTTTTGTGATCCTTGGGACTTTGATTGAATACTTTCAGCAGAATGATACGATCCACAAGAGAAGCACAATCAGAGGCCCTGAATCTAGTAGAGATCAACGGGACTCCCAGATACCTCACTGGAAGATTCCCAACTTGGAACCCAAAACGTGACACAAGTGGCCTAGAAGGGTAGGAGAGATACCAAAAGAGAAGAATTGACTTTTATCTGGGTTCGGGGTTAGACCTGATAAACCACTGAACTGCCCAAGGCATTCCTTGATCAAGGAGACAGAGGATGCTTCGGCTTTACAGAAAATCATAAGGTCATCCGCAAAGCATAGATGAGTAAGACGGTCTTTAGAACACCGTCAGTGGAACTGGAAACCCGGATTAGTAGCCATATTACGAAGAAGGCCTGACAACACTTCCATAGCCAAAACAAATAGATAAGGAGACATGGGATCACCTTGTCGTAATCCCCGACCCCCAGGGAAAAAACCATGCAGCTCACCATTAATAGAGACAGAGAATCTAGTAGTAGTCATACACTCCTGAATCCAACCCACCATCCTCTCTGGAATACCAACTGTCCGCAAAACCTCAACCAGGAAATCCCAACGAACAGTGTCATAAGCTTTCATCAAGTCAATCTTAAGAGCACATCGCGGAGAACTGCCATTCCGGTGATAATTCCGAACCAATTCCTGACACAAAAGAATATTGTCGCTAATGCGCCTTCCCGTGACAAAAGCATATTGATTATGACTGATTACAGAAGGGAGGATAATCTTGATTCTATTCGCAATCAGCTTAGCAATGCACTTGTAAATAGTACTACAATAAGAAATAGGCCTGAAATCCTTAACCTGGGAAGGATTAGGAATCTTAGGAATAAGAGCAATGGAAGTAGCATTAACCTGCCTCAACAGACGCCCAGAAGAAAAAAAAGAGTGAATAACACATAGGACATCATTCCCCACAATATTCCAACACTGCTTAAAGAAGCCCGAATTAAACCCATCTGGACCTGGAGCTTTATTATCCTTCAACCCGAACAAGACAGCCTTAATCTCCTCATCCGAAACCTCCTGAGAAAGAGCCAAACTCTGCTCAGCAGTCACATGTCTAGTAATAGTAGAACGAAGGACCGCCCTATCAAAAACATGCTGACCATGCTGAGGACCAAAAATGGTCTCATAAAAAGAAACAATCTCATCTCTAACCAAAACATCTTCCTCCACATGGGTCCCATCCTCCTTATTATAGAAGTAATCTTACTACGACCGTGAAAACTCTTCATAGCCGTAAAAAAGAATTTAGTATTATGATCCCCAAGGTTAAGCCACTGGACACGAGATTTCTGTCTATTGAAACCTTCTTCAGCACGACTCAAAACACCATAACTTAACGAAAGACGAGCTTCTTCAGCTAGCAGAGTAGGGTCACTAGGGTGGTCCTGTAAAGCACACTGCACTCTGTCCAGATCATTCCTAATCTCCAAGACTCGACACGAAATCTTAGAGAAATGCTCAACATTAAATTTTTTCAAAGCCAACTTAACATTCTTCAGCTTACAACATAAACGGAACATCGGAGTACCATGAACATCAATATCCCATGCCCTATCCACAACAGAGAGAAAATCAGGATGATCCACCCAAAACTGAAAGAACTTAAAAGGGATAACCCTCTTAGGGAGATCTGCAAGCTTAACAACCATAGGAGAGTGATCAGAAATATGGGGAGGAAGAAAACGGGCAGAAGAGCCCGGGAAGCGACACTCCCAAGAAGAGTTAACAAGAACACGGTCTAACTTGCGCCAAATAGGAGACTGAATCTACTTATTAAACCAAGTAAACTTACAACCAGAGAACTGAAGATCATCCAACCCAGCCTGACCCAAACAACAACCCAAATCATCTTTCCAAGCTGGCCAAGCCACAGAACCACCACAATGCTCAATCGGAGACCGGATGGCATTGAAATCACCAAAACAAGCCACGGGGAATCATCAAAAGTACTACCACTAGTAATCAGGTCAGCCCAAAGCTCTCGCCGCTTCTCGTAGTCACACTCCCCATAAACCACTGAAACTACACAATTCCACATCCCAGAAATATGAGTCACACGACAATGAATAACTTGAGCTGAGGACTGAATGATGCTAACAACAACGTCACTAGGGTTCCAACAGACCCAGATACGACCAAAAGGGCTAATATCAGGGTGGCAAAAAAACTTCCATGAAGGATTTATCACACGAGAGACATTCAAAAAATTAACCTCCTTAACCTTGGTTTCAACTAAACCACACAAAGAGAGCTTCTCATCACTAAGAAACCTCCTAACTTCAGCATGTTTTAATGGGTCATTTAGACCCCTAATATTCCAACAACCAAAAATCATTAAAATATATACAAACAAACCAAACCCATGACTCAGCGTCGACGACCCCCATTAGGGGACTTCCTCTTCTGACTCCTTTTACCACCAGAATTCTTTCTAGATTTGTTACCATAAGCCAATTTCTTAGAATCCAGCGAGTCAATAGCCTTAATAGCCAAATTGTTAACCATAGGAATGGGCGAATCAAAAGCTGCAGAAGGCGAGCCCTCAAATAACTCAGAATTTGGGATGTCCTCACCAAGATGTGAAGAATCAAGGGAACACTCTCCTTTCAAAATACCATCTATCTCCACAGAAACTGTCTCAGAAGAAACCACAGGCAAAGAAGGAATAACCACAGTAGAGTCCAACTCATTAGCAGAACACACTCCCAAACCAAGATTGTTGTCAGCATTCAGAGGTAAAACTCCACCTGAACTTACAGGGGTCAAAGAAGTACCCCTACTTTTCTTGTTTTTGGTGACCGGGATCCAGGTCCCCTCTTGATCCTTAGAAGGATCAACCGTAGAGTCCTTATCTGTAGGAATAGGCTTGTGAATAACGGGCGGAGAAGGTTTCTTAACCTCCTTACTATGAGCCTTTTTAAGGCAAGAATTTACTGAGTGACCAAAAACTTCACAAGTTGAACATTTCACGGGAACCCATTCAAACTCAACCCTAATAGGGACCCTAGTGCCATTAGGGTATTGGAAAACAATCTCCTCAGCAAGGGAATTCCGGGCATCAATCTCAACACAAACACGAGCAAAACTGAGTCGTTTCCTGGACAGGGTAATATGGTCAGCATTGAGAGGTCTCCCAACAGCACTGGCTACACAACTAATCCCTTTCGCCGTCCATAAAGGAATAGGTAGGTCAAAAAGTCTAATCTAGACCGGGACCTTGAACAAATCCTCCTTAGTCAAAGATAAATTTGGATGCCAAAGTTTTAGAACCAAAGGTCTATTAGCCATATGCCAAGGGGCTCCATCCAAAACCACACTAGCCTCTTGAAGGCTATTGAATCTAAACAAAAAGAAACCATTCTCGGAGGTAAGAACTTCTAGCAAACCCATTCTTCCCCATAACTTGTGAGCAATAGAATTGACAGTTTGGAAGGGGAGACGTTTTCCCACAAAGTAACCTACTAAGGTATTCCTCCAGTGCACACTTCCCTCTTCAATCACTTCAGCAGATGGGCACACGACAACCTCACCATCTATAATGTTAGGTTTGACGTAATGTAAAGTAGTAGACGAATAAGTCGAATCGAGATGGTCAACTCCCAAAGAACCATTCAATGCAGAGGCATAACTCTTAGGACCACCAGAATAACCCCCACCTACTACTACAGGAGCCGCAGGCATAGCATCCTAACACACACCAAGTCATCACCAGTCACTCTTCTACCGGTCAATTTGGCAGCATTCTGCCCCACAACACCATCATTCACAAAAACAGAATCCTTCAAAGTACTACAAGTAGAACCAAACAGACTCGCTTCACCCAACCTGCCAGCCTCACCAAACTTCAATCCATTCTTTACATCCACTGCACCAGAGTTCAACCTGCCAGCAGGCCCCCCTGTAGCACCAAATCCAGACTCACATACAACATTATCAGACCCAGCGGTAACACATAAATTCAAGCCACCAGCAGCTCCTCCAACAGCGCCAGGAACAGAACCAGAACCAACAGTACCCTCACCAGTCACTCTTCTACCGGTCAATATGGCAGCATTCTGCCCCACAACATCATCATTCACAATAACAGAATCCATCAAGGCACTACAAGCAGAACCAATCAGACTCGCTTCACCCAACCTGCCAGACACACCAAACTTCAATCCATTCTTCACATCCACTGCACCAGAGTCCAAACTGCCCGTAGACCCCCCTACAATACCAAATCCAGACTCACATACAACACTATCAGACCCAGAAGTTACACAAAATTTCAAGCCACCAGCAGCTCCTCCAACAACGCCAAGGACAGAACCAGAAACAACAGTACCCTCATCAACCTCAAGACCAGAACCACTAACTGACATAGGTTGAATGCCAATACCAGTCTGACTACTGCCCAGACAACCAGCAAGACCACTTGCACCTACTAGACTCGGCTCACAAATAGCGACACATTTAACCCCATGACCCGAAACCAACTTCTCCTCAATCAAGCAATTCACATCACCTTCGACCACACAGCCCAAGGAGGTACCCATAGCGCCAATTCCAGAACAATCATCATCACTGACGGCCACAGAGGAAATACCAAATTCATGCTGACGAGAAGCCACACTAGTAGGACCACCAACTGAATTGAACATTAATGTCGGCGCCGAGACGGGAACAGAACCAGGCTTCAAAGGAGGCGAGGCAGAAGCGGCCGCCGAGACAGCCCTAACAGCCTTACTGCCGACTCCAGGGAGGCGAGGCCCCACAAGAGGAACACCAGACGGAGGCATGTGGTAAGACTAGAGGGTAGGGGAAAGAGCAATAGCAGGGGAAACAAAGGGAAATAAACGAGGGAGGTAGACGGAAAAAGGTCGATCTGAGATTAGATCTGAGAAAAAAGAGAAAGAAAAGCTAGGCAAGAAAGACACCAGGCGAAACCAAGTAGATCTGAGGGTAGATCTGAGAAGAAGGGATTACAAGGGCTAAGGCGAGAAGAAAAGGAAATACCGGTCTGAAAAGCAAAGGGAAGATCTAAAAGTAGATTTGAGAAGGCACCTGAAAAAAACTGAAAAAATAAAAGGGGAAAGACAAGCCGTGGAGAGGTAAAAAAAAACCGAGAGTTAACAAATTGGAAGAAGACCAGAGAGATTAAGGTTCACGACGAAGACGAGAATCGCCGAGAAGGGAGGAAAAAAAGAGAGCATTTTTCCCTAGAGCAAAGTTTTTTTTTTTTTTTTTTTTCGACTAGCTCTGAGCTATGTGACCAGTTGTAGCAACCAAGTCAAGTGCACACCAGAGACACATATGGGCATAACCAGAGAGGTCCCCAAGCTATTTCATTTGACCCAGATCAGCTCAAACTGAAGCATAGCAGAGTAGCTTCAGCACCAGCACCCTTTTGACCCGATTTCACCCATTTTGGGACTATGTTGAATTCGGCCAAATTGGGGCATTTTTGTCATTTTTGCTCGATATTTTGACTTTATTTATGATGTAATTAGCATGGTTGACTATGCCATTAGGCTTAATTATGCTTAGATTTGTACTTAGTCGGAAGCACGTCAATTTACTATAGCATGTTAATTAGCTTAAGTGAGATTATCTTCTAATCTTTGTTTTAAGTTTATTTAGGTGCAAAAGGACCTTAATGGTCGTGGTTGAGGTGCTTGACTTAGGGCTTTTGGTAATTTTAGCTCTAGGGTCATTTTAGACTTTTTACTCTTTTGTAACCCTTATTATATGACTCTTCTTTGTATTTTTGGAGAACGAACGTAATATACAGAATTTTGAAAGAAAGAAAAGCTTGAGCTTTCCATGGCTATGGCCAAAACCTTGTTGAGGGAGGGATTCCCCTTTTCAAGTTCAAATTGACTTATCTAAGCTTGGAAACTTAGTGGCGTCTCCATTGCTAGCAAAATACAATCTGATTTCATGCTTGTGGTTATCATGGACGTGAGTTTCATGGTGGTTAGGGGCTGATCTTGTTTGGGTTTTGTTCCTACAAAATCAGTATTCAAAGTTCTTGGGGTTTTGAGAAAGATGCTTGGGGGTTTGCTTGGTTTCCAACCCAAGTGAGTTCTTGTCACAAGGGCTCTCACTAGTGCATACAACTCCTTGTCATATGTGGGGTATCTCAAAACTGCTCCATTAAGCTTCTCACTAAAGTAGGCAATTAGTCGCTTTTCTTGCATAAGAACCGCTACAATGCCTATCCCGGATGCGTCACACTCAATCTCAAATGTCTTCTCAAAGTTGGGTAGTGCCAAGACTGGTGCACTGCACAACTTCATTTTCAAATCCTGGAATGCACGCTCCTGCTCTTCACCCCATTTGAAGCCAACAGTCTTCTTCACTACTTCAGTTAGTGGTGCTGTAATACTACTGAAGTCTTTAACAAATCTACGGTAGAAGCTTGCTAATCCATGGAAGCTTCTGACTTCTGTCACTGTTGTTGGTGTTGGCCAATCCTCAATTGCCTTCACCTTTTCTAAATCTACCTCGATGTCATCTGTACTCACAACAAATCCAAGGAAAATAATTCTATCCATACAAAAAGTGCACTTATCAAAGTTAGCATATAGTTTTTCTTGCCTTAACACGTCAAGAACATGCTTCAAATGCATAACATGCTCATCTATTGTTTTACTGTAAACTAAGATGTCATCAAAATAAACCACAACAAACTTACCTAAAAATGCACGCATAACATGATTCATCAATCTCATAAATGTGCTAGGTGCGTTTGAAAGACCAAATGGCATAACTAACCATACATACAAGCCATACTTAGTCTTAAATGCAGTTTTCCACTCATCTCCCTCTCTCATGCGAATTTGATGGTATCCACTCTTTAAATCAATCTTACTAAAAATTTTGGAACCATGCAATTCATCCAACATGTCATCTAGTTTAGGAATGGGGTGACGATACTTTACCGTAATATTGTTGATAGCTCGGCAGTCAATGCACATATGCCACGTCCCATCTTTCTTAGGAAGTAGAAGCACTGGTACTGCACAAGGACTCATACTTTCCCTTACATACCCCTTGTCCATCAACTCCCGTACTTGCCTTTGTAGCTCCTTTGTCTCCTTGGGATTGCTCCTATAAGCCGGTCTGTTAGGAATGACTGCTTCAGGTATGAAGTCTATCTGGTGCTCAATACGTCTAATGGGTGGAAGCCCACTAGGTATGTCCTTGGTCAGTATGTCATTGTAATCCTGCAAAAGAGATGAAATAGACATAGGAAGCAAATGGTCAGTGTTAGTAAAATAAATATGAGGCTCCTTATAGACTAACAATAGCATGAGCTTGCTAGCCTTGAACGCTTTCCTCGCTTCACTTTCACCCATGTAGCAACTCTTTTTAACTCTCCTTTTGTTTCCCCCTCACGTGCACTCACACTCCCCTTGGGAACCCCCATGGCCTTGGCCTTATTTTTCTCACCAGATACATCACTCTCACTAGTCTCACCCAAGGTGGTGTTTCCATTCGCTCTCTCTTTGTCACGCTCAAGTTGCAACTTAACCTAATCTTCATGGACTTGTGCAGGTGTAAGTGGGTATAATGTAATGGGTTTTCCCTTATGCTGAAAAGAGTACTTGTGACAAGAACTCACTTGGGTTGGAAACCAAGCAAACCCCAAGCATCTTTCTCAAAACCCCAAGAACTTTGAATACTGATTTTGTAGGAACAAAACCCAACCAAGATCAGCCCCTAACCACCATGAAACTCACGTCCATGATAACCACAAGCATGAAATCAGATTGTATTTTGCTAGCAATGGAGACGCCACTAAGTTGCCAAGCTTAGATAAGTCAATTTGAACTTGAAAAGGGGAATCCCTCCCTCAACAAGGTTTTGGCCATAGCCATGGAAAGCTCAAGCTTTTCTCTCTTTCAAAATTCTGTATATCACGTTGGTTTTGCAAAAATACAAAGAAGAGTCATATAATAAGGGTTACAAAAGAGTAAAAAGGCTAAAATGACCCTAGAGTTAAAATTACCAAAAGCCCTAAGTAAAGCACCTCAACCACGACCATTAAGGTCCTTTTGCACCTAAATAAACTTAAAACAAAGATTAGAAGCTAATCTCACTTAAGCTAATTGAGGTGCTTACATGCTATAGTAAATTGACGTGCTTCCGGCTAAGTACAAATCTAAGCATAGTTAAGCCTAATGGCATAGTCAACCATGCTAATTACATCATAAATAAAGTCAAAATGTCGAGCACAAATGACAAAAATGCCCCCATTTGGCCGAATTCAACATAGTCCCAAAATGGGTGAAATCGGGTCAAAAGGGTGCTGGTGCTGAAGCTGCTCTGCTATGCTTCAGTCTGAGCTGATATGGGTCAAATGAAATATCTTGGGGACCTCTCTGGTTATGCCCATATGTGTCTCTGGGGTGCACTTGACTTGGTTGCTGCAACTGGTCACATAGCTCTGAGCTAGTCCCGCAAAGGCCTCTCTGATCTTCTTTGCTCTTTGGCGTGTGATTGGACCTGTTGGCAACTGCATGGGTTCCTCCAAGTTATTAGATGCATCCTGCAATGTCTCTGGTGTGGTTGGACTCATGTCATTCCCTCCTTGTTGAAAAGGATTCGACCTCGAATCTGAACCTGCATCAAAATGAGTTAAGTCAGAAACATTAAAAGTAAAAGATACGTTGCACTTACCTGGCAAATCCATCTTATATGCATTGTCATTGATCCTTTCCAAGACTTGAAAAGGTCCATCTCCTCTCGATTGTAGCTTGGATCTTTTCCTCTTGCATATAAAGCCACACCCAATTGCCGGGGTCAAACACAATGCGTTGGAAACCTATTATTCTCACCAACTCTGCCTTTCCCTTATCATTCATACTCCCAAGCTTAATAAGAATCAAAGATAATAAATCCATAGGAGTTAAAGAATTAGAATCATAATCAATCTCATAAGGCAAGTAAAAACTAGAAGGATGAATGCATCTATAATATGCAAACTCTGGCCCCGCTATTGCATCTGTGATCTTCTTAGCTCTTTGGCGTGTGATTGGGCCTGTTAGCAATTGCAAAGGCTCTAATGTTCCTTGGGTGATTGCATTCATGTCAAATGTTATCCCTTGGATCATGTCAACTTGTTCTTGAACCCATTGTGAATAACCTTCTTATCAAACTGCCACGGTCTACCCAAAAGAATATGTCCTGCATGCATCGGTATCACATCACATAGGACATCATCTGTGTATGGCCCAATGGTAAAGCTCAATAATACCTGCTTTGTCACATTTATTTCCCCACAATCATTTAACCACTGCAACTTATAAGGCTTCGAGTGTCTCAAGCAACTCAACCCCAATCGCTCAATCAAAGCTGTGCTAGCAACATTAGTACAACTGCCCTCATCTATGATCATACTACATCCCTTGCATTCACACGGCACCTAGTATGGAATATGTTCTCCCTCTGCTGCGTACTCTCATCCTCTACAACCTGTGCAATCAAAGCACGCTTGACAACTAAGGATAAATTATCCAGCGGGTATGCAGCTCCCTCGTGGTCACTGGTATCCTTCAACTCTGGCATCTCATCAACAACCTCACTATCAGTAGAGTACACCTCTCCACTCTTTTTATCAATCACTAAGGTACGTCTATTGGGACATTGTGAGGTATAGTGTCCCATGCCCAAACACTTGAAACACTTGACATCCTTAGTTCTAGTAGCTGCACCCTCAGGTTTTGGCCTAGTTTTGCTCTGTTCTGCAGCCTCTTTACCCTTGGCACTAGGTTCGGCCCTAGGCTTATTAAAGCCTCCACGGAACTCGCCTCTAGGCTTGTCAAAGCCTTCATCTCGCTTCTCATTTGGAACCCATTTTCCCTTCCATGCAGAAGTAGCCTGAGTACCAAATCTGGATGTTGACTTTTTCTTGAGTTGCCTTTCTACCTTGATAGCCATGTGAAGCATATCCTCCAAATCAACGTAGTGATGCAACTCCAGCATATTTGCAATCTCTCTATTCAAGCCCCCTAGAAACCGTGCCATAGTAGCTTCTGCATCCTCAACTATATTTGCCCTGATCATGGCAACTTCCATCTCTGTGTAATAGTCCTCAACACTTTTGGTCTCCTGATACAAATGTTGTAGTTTCTGATACAATTCCATATAGTAATGGCTGGGTATAAATCTCTTTCTCATGAGACCTCTAAGTTCTGCCCATGTCTGAACCGGCCTCTCATAATTTCTACTCCGAGTAGAGACAAGCTGATCCCACCAAATCATAGCATAATCGGTAAACTCAATCGCTGCCAGATTGATCTTCTTCTCATCTGAGTAGTGATGACAGTTGAAAATCAATTCTATTTTCCTTTCCCATTCTAAATAAGCTTCATGATCATTCTTGCCGTGGAATGTTGGTATCTTGATCTTGATGCTACCTAGATCACCATCAACATCTCCTCGTCTACCATATCCCCTACTATCATAATCCCCTCTTCTGGCATCAAATGCACCTCTATCATCAAATCGCCTATCCCTCCTATCATTCCTCATATCAAACCTCCTATTAGGCCTCCTATCATGCCCAGGCTGAAATCTCTCCTCCACATCATCAAGACCATCAGAATCATCAAACTCATTTTCAGCTTCCTCTTCATCTGGTGGTACATACTGTGGTGGTACACGTCGAGGTGGCACATTATGAGGTGGTGGTACATTCTGAGGTGGTGGTATATGTTGGGTTGGTGGTGCTCTGGGACCGCTACCAGTTTCAATACTCTCTACACTCTTGGTCAATCTCTCCAAAGCAGTATGCATGTTCTCCATCATATCTATAAATTTCCTATCCAAAGCCTCAAGCTTTTCATCAGTGGTTAGACCTGCCATCTCAACACTAAACAAACAGATTAGAAATAACAAGAAAGTAAAGCAAATATGTAAATCCTCACAATCTCACGTGTTTACACTCGAATGATATCACTCCACTCGTGTTTGCACTCTATTGGCTTTTACCCGATATTGTGCTCACAATCACTGCCTTTTACCACTCTTGAGTTCTTCCTCAATTCAAATGTAAATCACACTCAATCCAAGAATACAAAACCAAGTGTAGTCCTCAAGCTAGCATGAAACACAACGGACCCAATAATATATATATAGGGCAGGTAGAAACAAAATATGAACAGGAATAGCAATGACGAAGACTCAATCAATAATACTTAAGCTAGAGTAATTAGAAAAAAAATAAGTAAACAATTAGCACAATGGAAAAAAAAAATAAGCATGCAAATTCACGGTCGTATGCAATTTCGGGAGAAATTTTGGCACCTCTATAGAAATTTTGATGGAATACCCTTCACGGACACCCAAATGATAATATGGAACAAACTAAATTCAACCAAAAAATTTCACTTTTTTACTCTTTTTTTTTCTTTTTTCTTTCTTTTTTTTTTTGCTCAAGTGATCACTATCACTCAAGTCCCTTTTTTTATAACTTCAGAAGCTGTTTAAGGTTCTGATTTCAGTACCTGATTAAGGTTCTGATTTCAGAGGCTGATTTAGGTTATGATTTCAGAGGCTGATTTTCAGGGTCTGATTTCAGAGGCTTTTGGTCAGGGTCTGATTTCAGAGGCTACTGGTCAGTGTTTGATTTCAGAGGTTACTTTTCAGGGTCTGATTTCAGAGGCTACTGGTCAGGGTCTAATTACAGATGTTACTTTTCAAGGTCTGATTTCAGAGTCTGATTTCAAAGGCTAAGATTTTAGAGTATGATTTCAGAGGTTGAGTTTTAGGGTCTGAATTCAAAGTCATATTTCAAATGCTAAGTTTTTAGAGTTTGATTTCAGAGGTTGAGTTTCAGGGTCTGAATTCAGAGTCTGATTTCATAGGTTAAGTTTTAGGGTCTGATTTCAGAGTCTAAGTTTCAGTGTCTGATTTTAGAGTCTAAATCTGATGGTTTATTTTCTTTTTCTTTTACACTTCACTAGGGTTTTAGAAACAAGTCACACAGTCGCCAAAGAACATGCTTATTTCTTCAACATATGCTAAAGAACATAATGTGTATGACGAACTTATATGAAGAACACAACAAAAACCCAGAACTGGAAAATGATAAAAGATGAACTGATATGCAGAACACAACAAAATCATATCCAGAAATAAACCAAACGAAAACATAAACAAGATCCAACAAGAACTGAAACGAAAATAACAAAGAACGAAAATAAAAACATAATCAAACAAAAAAGAAAAGAAAGGAAAAATCAGACCTTGGAACCCAGAGCTTTAGATACCAAATGACAAGAAACACACTTGGATTCGAAATCCAAGCAAACCCAAGAACAGAAAGAACCCCAAGAACAACGAATTTGATTTTGTAAGAACAAAACCCTTCCAAGGCCACAAATAATACCCACAAAGAACTTGCCATTGAGAACCTTTAAGATGAATTCTTGTAGTGTTTTGCTAGCAATGGAGACGCCACTAAGTTTGCCAAAACTTAGATAAGTCGATTCAAACTTGAAAAAGGGAATCCCTCCCTTACAAGAATTCGGCCATAGCCAAAGCTTTAAGCTTTTGAGTTTTACAAATTTCGTTGATTGTTCTCCAAATGAAAAAGAAAGAAAGCTTAAATAGTGTTACAAAGAGAAATCCTAAAGGAGTAAAGACAACAATGCCCCTAAAGGCTAAATTACAAAAATACCAAAGTCTTCAAGTCTTCAAAGGCCTTTGAAGCTGATTTGGGCCAAGTGAAGTGGCTTTGGGCCCTCTCTATTGAAGCCCACATGCGTCTCTATTTGTTTGTTGCAATCGGCCATAAAGCTCTGAACTAATCCCGTCATTGCTTCTCTGAGTCTTTTGGTCCTCTGCCTCGTAATTGGCCCTTCTGGTACTTGAAATGGGTCTTTTGCTTTGTTGTCGGCCTGGATCATGTCATGTTACCTGCAAGGAATAGACCGTACTATTCCCCTAAGCCTCAGACTTCTGACTTTTGCTATTCTTATCTCACATAAAACTCATACATAAGGACCTTTTCCCCAACTCAATGACATGAAATGCATCTTAAATACTCATATAGTGAACTACATGTCACAACTTTAATAATAATACATTAGCATATTTTAATAACTTAATCAATACAATGCATGACATACAACTTTCACTTAGACACTGATAATG
>SKCR01040050.1:0-63923 GCA_019454045.1 Zanthoxylum bungeanum
TCACCGGGAGGAGTCCTTATTGAAAGAATACTATACTCTATAAAGTATTTGAGAAACTTATTGCTTAAGTATTTTCATCATGGTCAAACCGGATGTTTTAATACTTTATACGATCTGTTCGTCTATTTCGTGTCGAAACTCTCCAAAAGTTTCCGATTTGTGTTCTTCAAAAGAAACACAACCATAACGCGATGCCACATCCGTAAAGGTCAAGAATATCATATCCACCTCGACCTCTAGCCTAGCGAGACATGGGCCCACTTACGTCACTATGAACAAGGGCTGATAGATCGGTGGAACTTACACTTTTACCAAGTAAAGGTGTTTTAGGTACTTTACCTAATAAACTAGATTCGTAGACATCATTTGAATGGAATCAAATCCGTCCTAGTATCCACTATTCAAAAGTGTGGATATACGAGTCTTGTTTAATGTGTCCCAGACAACACTGCCACAAAAAAGTCTCATCTGATCAAATCAGTTGGAGCTACTGTTTGTCATGTTATATGTTTGAGATTTATTATATTACAAAAATAAATACTGTTATTCACAACTAATGTGTTTATCTCAACATCATCTTTATATAATAAAACACTTTAGTGTTATAGAATATAAGGCACACATCGCAACGAGTTATACTCGATATAGAGATAATATTTCTAGTTAAACTAGTTACATTATAACAGTTTCTAATTTAAGTACACAACCAAATGGTAGTTCCTAAACTTAGGTATCTACGGTTGAAACAGCGACTGTCGTCCCATTTCCAATTCGCAGATTAATCTCATCTGAAGTCAGTATCCTGCCACAGCAGATTCTGCACATCAATGCATATTTATGTATCACACTACTAAGTCATCTAAATCCAATTTTAATACTAGTAGTGAACATATTTATGACAAACATATTTGAAGTCAGAACCTTGTCCTGTCTTCTATTCCTTCATGTCTGCTTTGTCCATACGGAAGTCATGCTTCAATGACCCCGTTTGCCACAAGTTAGGCAGGACATCTTGGGATATGTCCTTTATCTTCCTAGAGATTATAATGATTTTTCCTTTGCCCTTTTCATATTCCAGAAGTCTTTGGCCAAGCCTTGGCCTTCTAGAATATCGAAGTAGGGGCGCCTTGCGCTTCTTGCCTTATTGAAAACTTTGACTTTGGTCTCATTGAGAATAGTCATTAACTCTCCAAGAGTTGTTTATTGCAATTCAATACTTCTAAGATCTAAGAATAGATCTATGAAGATCCTTCAATTTCATTATCATACTTGAAGGATCTAATCCTTACTTCTGATTAAGAAATTAAGGAGTCATTATGGCAAGCATAATGGATTAAACATTAAAATTATCATCACATGAATCTTCCAAAGATCATGCTCTACTATTTTCTAACTCTGGGCTTAGGCCTAATATGTGTATTTTATCAAATAAAGTAACTTATTAGTTTCCAGGACCATCCTGAAATTTTATTCCCAATTTGAAAATTAAAGTTTTAAAAACACATTTTCCCTAGATAATGTTTTAAACATTAATCTTTCAATTTAATCTTGATTCTAATAGTCCAACTATTTAATCAACGATTTCAGGTACAATCTAATGTAGTGATTACTATAGTCTAACTATATAACTTATTACAATTTATTGGTTAAAATCAAATATAAATTGATTACTATAATCCAATTATATAATCATTATAAATGAATCGGTAAATCCAAATATATTGATTACTATAATCTATTATATAATCAATATAAATGAAGTAGTTTGAATACAGTCCAACTGTTAAATTAAAACAACAATAAATATTAGTCCAATAATATATAATTATTTGACGAATGATATTTGATTGAGCGCGTGTTGCAAGTAACTAACGAATATTGCAAATCTAATACTTGCCTCCCACAATTTTCGGCGAGCCTCTAACCCTCTGTTGATACTCGGGAAACCTGTTTTCCTAGTGGGCTAGGTGTTGGTTATTATCTAGGTCCCAAGATCAAACAAGCAATGAAAACAATGTGCGAATACATCAACGGAGGTAGCGGAATACTCACATCGATCGGTTGAGTCGATTTGGAGACGAATGAAGCCCAAAATCCTCACTGCCAAGGCGCCAACTGCAGCAGTCCACTGCCTCGATTTCAGATTGATCTGAGAAAACGGAGCTCCAAGCCTCGTCCGATTGATCCCGGCTCATGGGCGAACCTCCCTACCACCTTCGCAAGACTCGTAAGTGTGCTAGCACTTGGATTTTCACCATGAAAACCCACTCTGGCTTCCCCTTGTTCACGCCATTTGGCTTCAAAAACCAGTCAATTTTTCGTTTTTGGGCGTGAGAGAAGAGAAAGAAATGGAGAGATGAAATTGTGTATTGAGTTTTTGCATTTGAATTTCAAGTGTATCTTATATACTTTTGTGAATTTCAATGAATTTCATTGAATTTGCTTTTAAAAGTCAAACAATAAAAGCCATAATTACACACATCTTATCTTTCACATTCACATCAACATCACTTTATCAAGTGATAACTTGTCATAGTCACATCACTCAAAGTGACAGTGATTTGACGCTTGATGCGACTAATGATTTGACGCTTGATGCGACTTGCGATGCCGCACTCGAATTCGAAATACGAATGCGCTCGCAATCACACTCGGGCTCGGGTTCGTTAATTCCAAATTAACGATTTTCCGTCGCGTCGTAATTAAATGATTACGCCTAGCAATTCACTATTCACGTCGCTAACGAATTAATTATAAATTAATTCGTTCGCCCGAATTAAAATCTAATTTTAATTCCGCGTCGAAATCTAATTTCGTTTAATATATCGAATATATTAGTTCATTGATTAATTCCAAATTAATCGTTATCTCTCTCTAGACGATATTTTATCCTAGATAAAATATCTCCGTTATTAATCCTAGATTAATTCTCTCTCTCTTCTATATAATTCCAGATTATTCAAGAGTGCGAGTTGTGCGTCATCGGTGGATTATCGGGAAGCGACCCATGAGATCCCCGGATAAGTTGGCAGTAAATACGGTCGTCGGTGTATCCGAATCACGTACGTACCAAGTACTACGTTCTACCGATTTACGAGACAAGGTCGACTCCTAGCAAAGCACCAAGTCTTCCCAATTCTCCGGACATATCCATTTAAGAATATTAAGATATGTATCAAGCGTAGTATACGATTGTATTGTGCATATCGGCCCAGTATCGGATAGTCACGTGTTAGGGCTGGGGCTGGATAAGTGTCTGCCCCGTCCGAAGCACATATCGGATGTCTGGTAACATAGTCTCTATAATCGGATATTCATGACCTAGTCACAATATCCCGATTGGTTGCGCAACACTCAAGAGCACTAGTACCGTATCCTGCGTGACATCATCTCCACTATGACTGAAGTGATACTTCCGTCTTGACATCACACCCAATACACTACGACTCTCTGATAAACCCAGAAGTGGTGTAGGCAGAACCGGTTAAAGCCTGTACCACCAAGAACAAAGTCTACCGATTATCGCAAGTATTAGCGATGCAAGTCTCAGGTTAAGACTATACACACCTACCTTGATTTCGGCCTCCCATAGACACATAGTCATAATACCAATGGGATTCCGAAGGGTCTATCCAGAGCGAAGCTGTTTCCCGTACCATCGGTGAAACACGACCTCCTATCGCACTTGCATAAGTATCCAATACTTATATATATGAGAACTATGTCGTTGTGCCCTCACAACGCACACAAGTGCAATACTAGCCTATTCCGCATTATCGATGTCCAGTCTCGATAATACTCCGGCTAGGGATATTAATGATTAATCCTTCGGGGTTGATACTGTCTCATATCATTCTCATCCAGGAACTAATCATAGGGACCTCTCTTCATTTATATATCTATGGTGATCTAATCACAAATGATGAGAGTGCAATTTCCTTGTCACATAGTTAATTTGCTACAACAACACAATGATCTGTGCAAATAGTGACGTTATGGGTCATTTTGTCCAACAATCTCCCACTTTGCACATAGCGAGTCACTCAAGTGTCCTACACCCGAACTATGTACGATTCGCTCAAATTACTGAGGAAAGGTTTTCGTCAGCGGATTTGCTTGATTATCGTCTGACGCGATTTACACGATCATCACATCGCCACGATGTATGATCCGAACGAATAAGATGATATAGAAGTATATATCTGGATCGTCGATGAGACCTTTAATTCCTTAGTCTGTGCTGACGCCTAGCTCAGCCGCTAACAGAATTATATATAATCTAATTAGATTTATTTTCGATCCAAATGGCTTCTTTTGCTGCCTCAGCTGCAGCAATAATCCGCATTGTTGTTTATTCGGCAACAGTTATCTTGCTCGGAATATTTCCAGCTCACTATCCCTTTATTCAAACTTTATAGTACCGTAGTATTTAATTGTTTGGAAACTTGCAGCAGTGATCCCAGTCACTTCAAGTTCTCCTTCTCCATAGTTTAAGACAACATCTTTAGTTCTCTCAGATACTAACAGATGTTCTTAATGTTCAATCCAGTGACTATCACTTGGATTGACCTGATCGTGACTCCATATGCTCGAAGCGTATGAGACACCCTATCAACTACATTTTAAATGTACAATTTCCAGAGAGTGTTAACAACTCCAAATCTATCCCAGTAGATCTTTATTCCTTGAATAAAGGTTGTTACTCCCCAGAATTCTACGGAGAATTTCTATGGAAGCCAAGCTTTCAAAATTGCTTTATGGGAATTTAACTGTCAGTGCGCTCTCCCACTAACCTCCTTATATACACAAGAATTATTTCGTTTTGAGTCAAATCATAAATCATTATGATTATTTCAAAACGACAGTTCCAAGAACCTTATGCTTGCTTCAATCCAAACATGGATCGAATAACCCGCAAACCTTGTTTGTCGGTTATACAAAATCGTCAGGATGTTGTAACATCCTCCAAAAGGTTTCCTTTTCAGGAAAGCGATTTTGATCTGCAACTGACACATTTCATAAATGAAATACGCAGTTATCAACAAGCATCTTCAAAATGGATTTACCATGGCAACAGGTAAAAGGTTGAACCGTTATTAACACAATGTTGATAACGATACCTTTCCGTCAAAAGCCCAGCTTTGTACGTTGGTATGTTGCCTTCCATGTATGTCTTCCTTGAAGACGTTTAATGTACCAATAGGCACAATGCCTTGTGGTACAACAACTAGTATCAAAATAGTTGTTATACATGGAATCCATTTCGGACTCATGGCACTTTGCCATAATAGGGAGTCGATACCTCGTATCACTTCCTCAAAACGTAGTCGGTGGATATACCTTCATAAGATTGACATCTTTATGAGGTTAGATCAGAAACCCATACCCTAGGTTGTTTTTTGACTCTATCCGATCTACGAAGTTCTTGTGTATTTGAAGATTAATGGTACAGATTCATCATTGATGAACTATTTGTGTTCCATTAAGGACTTCGTGCCTTGAACAGTATTACTCCGATTTTCATCGAGTATCACTATCCTCCCACTGACCACTGCATATCGGTATTCCTCTCAGGAAAAACCGCATGGTGAGCAACAATCACATTGTTCTCATGTGAGATTTATAAGTACTATACTTATGGTTTCCTTAGGATAACCTATATTGGCACTTATCCAATTTGGGTCCTTAGTTTGGTATCATCCAAACGTTATGCCTGACATACCCAAATTACTAGGAATGAGAAACCTCGTTTCTTCCCTGTTCATATCCTATATGACATCTGTCAAACAGATTTATATGGAACCTTATTCTAAATAAGTTTTGCACTGTTAATACATATCCTATTGAAGGAAACAGTAGCTCAGAGCGACTCGTGATAAACCTTATCATGTCCAACAAAATTCGGTTTTAGTTCGGACACACCGTCTAACTGACGTGTCTCGGGAGGAGTCCTCATCTGAAAGAATACCATACTCTTTCATGTACGTATGAAACTTACTGCTTAAGTATTTTCCATTACGGTCTTACCGTGGCGGAATAATACTATAGCCGATCTGTTTTTCTATTTCGTGTCGAAACTCTAAAGTTTCCGATTTGTGTTCTTCAAAAGAAACACATAACCAAAACGTGATGCTACATCCGTCAAGGTCACGAAATATTCATGTTCACATCTAGCCTAGCTAGATATGGGCCCACTTACTTCACCATGAATAGGGCTAACAGATCGGTGGCCCTTATACTATTACCAAGTAAATAGTATTTTAGGTACTTTACCTAATAAACTAGATTCGCAAACCTTATTTGAATAGTCAAATCAGTCCTAGTACCCACTCTTCAAAAGTGTGGATATACGAGTCTCGTTTAATTGTGTCCTAGACAACAATGCCACAAATAAGTCTCTATTGATCAAATCAATTTGAGCTATTTATTTGTCATTTTATATGTTTGAGATTTTAATTATATTCAAAATATAAATTCTGTATTCACATCTAATATGTTTATCTCAGTATCATCTTTATATAATGAAACACTTAGTGTTCTAGAATATAAAGGTTTATCCACAATGGATAAAACACTGATATAGAGATAATGTCTCTAGTCAAACTAGTTACATTATAACAGTTCCTAATTTAAGTACATACCCAAAGGGTAGTTCCTAAACTTAGGTATCTACGGTCGAAACAGCGACTTTCGTCCCGTTTCCGATTCGCAGAGAAATCTCGGCTTGAAGTCAGTATCCAGCTCATAGCGGATTCTGAACATCAATACATATATTTTATGTACCACACTAAGTATTTAAAATCCAATTTCAATACTAGTAGTGAACATAACTTTGACAAATATTTTAAAGTTAGAGCCTCGCCCTTTCTTTAATTCCTTCGTGTCTTCCATATCCAAATGGTAGTCACTTGGGATATGTCAATTATCTTTTCAATATTTCACAAACCTTTGGCCAAGCCTGGGGTTTAGAATATCGAAATGATGTGCACCTTGTGCAACTTGCCCAATTGCAAACTTTGACTTTTCTCTACTAGAATAGTCAATAATTCTCCAGAATTATTAATTGCAATTTAATACTTTTAAATCTAAAGATAGATTTATGTCAAGTATATTAAATAAGCACTAAAGTCATCATCACATAAATCTTCCAAAGATTTTATGCTCTACTTATTTGCTTAATTATGGCCTAGATATAACAAGTTATTTTATCCAATAAAGTAACCTATTATTGATTCCCAATAAAATTAAATCATTTAAAACATTTAATCCAAGGATTATATATTTTAAATATTCAACTTTTCAATTCTTTCTTGATTTCAATAGTCCAACTATTAATCAATTTAATAAGGTACTATTTATTATAATGATTACAATAATCCAATTATTTAATCAACTATAATTTTAATATTGATTACTATAATCTAATTATAAAATCAACTATCATTTAATTCAATTATATTGATTACTATAATCCAATTATAAAATCAACTATATATTGAATGAGTTTGTATATAGTCCAACTATATATATTTTTAAAACAACATAAAATATTAGTCCAACTAATACTTTTGATTAATATGACGAAAAAAATAGATGAGCGCGTTTAGCGAGTATTCGAACGAATGTTGCAAATTCAATACTTGCCTCCCACTATTTTCGTCGAGCCTCTAACCCTCTGTCGAGTACTCGGGAAACCGTGTTCCTAGTGGGCTAGGATCCCGTTAAATATCACACAATCTTGACTTTGGCCAACAAATTGTATGATAATTAACTAGGTAGATCTCGAAGATCAATTGGATCTCATCCAACTCCTAGATCCAGTAGGTGGACATCCAAGTCCCAAACATATATCTTATATATGCCTATACATCGAATGTATACCCTAACCTTTTTCCTCTGAATCAACTAGGCCTTGGCTTTGGCACAACAAACCTAGTGATCCCAGTCAAGCGCGGACCCATTGACATGGAAGCTTCGTAATCAATGTCAATGGACAAGAAGTGGTCTTGACTTTGGCCAACAAACCACAACTTGGACACGACACCGATATTGAACAAAGCCTCGTGATTAAAACACATCTTCGACGGACAAGGGCTTGACTTTGGCCAACAACCCCTGCCAATCTCGGATCTTGAGCAAGAATCACTCAATGGAAGGAAAATAAACGCTTGATATTTAACGAGGGTTTTTCGCGTGCAAATTGGCTACAATTTAATTATCTTTGTTAAGGTCTCATCATCATACACCCTTAAACATGCATTCTAAATACATAATAAAGCGAGTATGAAAATAAATAATAATGATATGCGGATGGATACTTTACACATTGATCCTAGATCAAATCTCTCCCTTTCTCACTCAAGCTAGCACTAGTATTACTTCTACCCGTTACACTACACTTCTAAAGAAACCTCATTTACATGATGGGAATAGGTGAGAAGAGAATACAAAGAGAATGAAGGTGATAAGGCTGGACACGCAGGTCCAATTTAATAAATCGAATTTATTACAACAATTTCTAAAATTGCCCACCATCTAATATCCATCCGATAAACATTATTCATTCAACATAACCACGTATTCACACACATAAGCATGCTATCAATCAATCTAATCAAATTAATTAATCTGATAATTAAGTGATCATCCAATGTTCAAACAACGATTTGATTTTGTTCGAGTCAAACTCGTTTTTGCGAATAAGTACTTAAAGTACGAATTCATGAATTAAATTAAACTACATCATTAAATCAAATTTAACATGTACTTAATACTAGTTCACTATTCAATTCCAAATTAAACATTACACTTATAATAAAACTTTTACGATTTAAATTCCAAATTTAATCGTAACGCGTCTCAAAGACCGATTAACGTCCAACGTCAATTCAATTAAAGTCCAATGGGCTTTTAATTGATTTCTTAAGGCGTGGACTTTTGGTCAACTCGGGTCAAACCGATAACCAAAGTCCAATCCAGGATTTACCCCATAAGCCCATAAATCAATCTTGGCCCATTAGGCCCAATTGAACTTTAAAGGTTCATTAGTCGCATTTGGGCTTTATGGTTAAGGTTTTGGGCCCAATTGGATCCAATCCATTTGGCCTAAACCCAACTTGATAAAATCAAGCCCAATAGGCCCAAATACAACATTAGAAGCCCAAATCCAATTTAAGCCTAAATAATTAAATTTCATGAATCCAATTCCGCAATTAATTACCTAAAGTGCATTACATGATTAATCAACTAAATCAACATTTCCAAAACACTAAATTAGTCCAATTAATCATACTCAATTCATTATTATATGTCCAACACACAAATTGAAAAATCAAACCCATTTACATGCTTCAAAGCTCTCGGCCAAGGAGGGATTTTGTGTCCGATTGGTTTCAATCCAATCGAACCCACAATCGACATCAAATCACCATCCCTTTGATTTCATACACATCCAATGTCACAAAATCAAAATCACCAAGACATTAGGGCAATAATTCCAATTCGGCCAAGGTGAAAATTTTGGGGTTTTTGTCCAATTCGAAATCCAATCCAATTCGATTCAAATTAACATCAACCTAATGATTCCAACTCATCAATGAATCAAAAATCAAAAATTCCAAGAATCCAAAAAATACCAATATATTCGGCCAAGGGGAATAATTGGGCAAAATTGATCCAATCACATTTTGTTGAAATTGATCAAATAAGTCTTCAATATAACATATATTAAGCATGCTCAAACATCCAATTTCATTAAATCATGCTCAAATACAAAATACCCAATTTTAAGCCCTACATTTTCATGCTTGAACCTAAGCTCTTGATGCCATTGTTGGTTATTATCTAGGTCCCAAGATCAAACAAGCAATGAAAATAATGTGCGAATACATCAACGGAGGTAGCGGAATACTCACATCGATCGGTTGAGTCGATTTGGAGACGATGAATGAAGCCAAAATCCTCACTGCCAAGGGCGCCAACTGCAGCAGTCCACTGCCTCGATTTTCAGATTTGAGCTGAGAAAACGGATCTCCAAGCCTCGTCCGATGACCGGCTCATGGGCGAACCTCCCCCACCTTCGCAAGACTCGTAAGTGTGCTAGCACTTGGATTTTCACCATGAAAACCCACTCTTGGCTTCCCTTTGTTCACGCCATTTGGCTTCAAAAACCAGTCCAGATTTTTTCTGTTTTTGGGCGTGAGAGAAGAGAAAGAAATGAGAGAGATGAAATTGTGTATTGAGTTTTTGCATTTGAATTTCAGTGTATCTTATATACTTTTGTGAATTTCAAATAAATTCATTTGAATTTGCTTTTAAAAGTCAAACAATAAAAGCCATCATTACACACATCTTATCTTTCACTATTCACATCAACATCACTTTATCAAAGTGACAACTTGTCATATCATATCACTCAAAGTGACAAGTGATTTGACGCTTGATGCGACTAATGATTTGACGCTTGATGCGACTTGCGATGCCGCACTCGAATTCGAAATACGAATGCGCTCGCAATCACACTCGGGCTCGGGTTCGTTAATTCCAAATTAACGATTTTTCCGTCGCGCCGTAATTAAATGATTACGCCTAACGAATTCACTATTCACGTCGCTTAACGAATTAATTCTAAATTAATTCGTTCGCCCGAATTAAAATCTAATTTTAATTCCGCGCGAAATCTAATTTTCGTTAATATATCGAATATATTAATTCATTGATTAATTCCAAATTAATCGTTATCTCTCTCTAGACGATATTTTATCCTAGATAAAATATCTCCGTTTTAATCCTAGATTAATTCTCTCTCTCTTCTATATAATCCAGATTATTCAAGAGTGCGAGTTGTGCGTCATCGGTGGATTATTGGGAAGCGACCCATGAGATCCCCGGATAAGTTGGCAGTAAATACGGTCGTCGGTGTATCCGAATCACGTACGTACCAAGTACTACTACGTTCTACCGATTTACGAGACAAGGTCGACTCCTAGCAAAGCACCAAGTCTTCCCAATTCTCCGGACATATCCATTTAAGAATATTAAGATCTGTTATCAAGCGTAGTATACGATTGTATTGTGCATATCGGCCCAGTATCAGATAGTCACATGCTAGGGCTGGGGCTGGATAAGTGTCTACCCCGTCCGGAGCACATATCGACTACGACTCTCTGATAAATCCAGAAGTGGTGTACGCGAACCGGTTAAAGCCCTATACCACCAAGACCAAAGTCTACCGATTATCGCAAGTATTAGCGATGCAAGTCTCAGGTTAAGACTATACCACACCTACCTTGATTTCGGCCTCCCATAGACACATAGTCATAATACCAATGGGATTCCGAAGGGTCTATCCAGAGCGAAGCTGTTTCCCATACCATCGGTGAAACACGACCTCCTATCGCACTTGCATAAGTATCCAATACTTATATATATGAGAACTATGCTGTTGTGCCCTCACAACGCACACAAGTGCAATACTAGCCTATTCCGCATTATCGATGTCCAGTCTCGATAATACTCCGGCTAGGGATATTTAAATATTAATCCTTCGGACTGATACTGTCTCATATCATTCTCAATCCAGGAACTAATCATAGGGACCTCTCTTCATTTATATATCTATGGGATCTAATCATAAATGATGAGAGTGCAATTTCCTTGTCACATAGTTAATTTGCTACAAAACAACACAATGATCTGTGCAAATAGTGACGCTATGGGTCATTTTGTCCCTGAAATTCTTAAGCTTACATACCATCCCTGAAATTTGGCTGGAGACAAAACACTTCGGTTGTTCCATATAGATTTCTTCATCAAGAAATCCATTAAGAAAGCCGTTTTGACATCCATTTGCCAAATATTATAGTCATGGTAAGCAAGGATAGCCAATAAAATCCTAATAGACTTTAGCATCGCTACTGGTGAAAATGTCTCATCATAGTCCACACTTGGCCTTTGAGTATAACCTTTAGCAACCAGTCGGGCTTTGAAGGTTTCAACCTTCCCATCAGGCCCGCGCTTCCTTTTGTAAACCCATTTACATCCTACGGGAACAATTCCCTCAGGAAGCAGAACCAAGTCCCATACTCGATTCTGATGCATAGAGTCTATTTTAGAATTCATGGCTTCATGCCATTTAGCGGAATCAATGTCTAACATTGATTCTCTGTAGGTATACGAATCAGTCTCCTCAACGAAGAGCACATCGAGACTCTTATCTTGTATCAAATACAAGTGCTCAAGAGGTCTCGATATCCTAGTAGACCTACGAAGAGTGGAATTAGAAGGTTATGCTTCTGTCTGAACCTGTGATTCCTCTATTGGTCTGTCTTCTATAGGTTGGACTTCATCAAACTCAACCCGCTTATGATTACCACCTTCTGCCAAAAAGTATTCTTCAAGAAATTTGACAAAATGAGATACGAACATGTTTCGATGCTCGGGTTCATAGAATTGATATCCTTTGGAATTCGAAGGATATCCAACAAACCTAAATGTTCACCCTCGAGGCAAAAGTTTATCCTACTGTGTCACCTTGACATATGCAGGACAGCCCCAAACCTTAATACAATTAAGGTTTGGTTTCCTACCAACCCATATCTTATATGGAGTAGTAGAAACAGCTTTAGAGGGAACCCTTTTCAGCAAATGTGCAACAGTAAGAAGAGCATATTGTTAGGGTTGGTGCTCTGAGCGCCAATTCTGATCATATTTATGCTCGATTCGTGAATACGAGCAATAACTTTTTCTATAATATTATTAATTTTAATGGTAGCACCTCTTGTCTGTTATATACGTATTCGATCTAATTTCGATTAGATTGATTAGATTGAAACTAATTCTGGTTTAGTGATAGGTATATATATTAGATAAAGACCCCATTGTAGGCATTGCATTTTTACACATTAGCCCAATGATGAGTCTCGTATGGAGGCAACTACCTCTTTAGTCATGAAAGTCGCGGGAAACGGACGCTTGAAGGGTAAAGTTGGAAAATGGAATTTTCGTTGGATTTAACTCGCTTGTTTCGCTTCGGGTTCGCTTGTTAGACCTCTGTTTTAAAACACACCAAACCCATTAAAACACATCTCACAAATTAAATAATTAAAACCAATTAAAATTAAACTTTAATTAAATTAAATCACATTCACCAATTAAATTGAACTTGAAATTAAATTAAATTAAATTCCTAATTTAAATAAAACACATTCCTAATTTAATTTAATCACTTTCCTAAATTAAATAAATCATATCCTTAACTAAAAAGAATAAATCAAATCACTTCCCTTAATTAAAAGATTTTCCCTATCACATACTAAATTAAAAATATCTCCTAATTAATACACAAATCTTATTCCTTCCCCAACAAGGTAAATCCCCTCCCTTGGCCTATAAAAATAACCATTCACCCCCTTACCAAACCCTGGCTGGCTGGCTCATTATCACAAAATCAACCATAATATTCCAAATTCCTTCAGCAATCACGCCTGACCAACGCCAATCAGCCCTCAAACTCCTTCAGCACTCACGTCTGACCAACACCAATTCAACTCAAATGAACAAAGCCTCACGCCTAAACCTAGCACCCAGCCTTGCCCTCACTCTCTCGCCACCTAGCCACAAAGACGCCACCTGCCAACTGCCTCTTCAACCAAATAACACTCACACAGCACGTTAACCACACTCACTAACCTTCAATCCACCCACGCTAAGCATAACATACCAAGCCACACGCTCAGCCCTTCACGTAAGTAACTTCCCCATCACGCCACAAAACCAGTCACACATTGCCGCTTCAATAAACCAATTGCGCACATAAGCCCTCCACGCATCTCAGCAAACTTCACGCCTTGACCTTCAACAGCCCTCCACGCATCACAGCCACCTTCACGCCTTGACCTTCAACAGCAAGCCTATTAATTGACTCAAGCAACCCTTAAGACAGACAAAAAAATTAGCCTTAAACAGCCCACGAAAACTGCCCTCTAACAAACCTTCAAAACTGCACCCTGAAACTGCCCAAAACAGTCCATTAACACACCCCAAACAGTGACCAGAAAACACCGTGAAAAAACAGCAAAACGGAGTGAAAACAGCGACCAAAACATCAAAACAGCGAGCTAAGACGTTGGATTAGTGAACCAGAAAAGTTGCGGAGTATTGACCCTTCCGATGGCCGTGTAACGTGCTTCCGAGAGACGACAAAAGAGGTTAGACCTGAGGGCCCTTTTATTTATTACCTTTCATTTATTTTTGTTTATTTTAAAATATTATTGCATGAGAGTCGTTTGAGGCATGATGTGATTGTTGGATGAGCGGAATATGTGTTCCCTTTTGTGGTATAAAGGATGGAAACTCGGACGTAAATTCTGTAGCCGAATCCGAATGGACGGTAGTGCGATTTGTACTCGGGATACAACGCCACGTACCACTTAAGAGACACGTATTTCGTCTCATCCAAACTTGTGTTTGAGCATGTTGTAGTTCGTAGGTTATTTATTTGTTATTAAAGCATGATTATATTATTTTTACGCATGATATTTTGTTTAGTTTATGTTTATGTTTAAATAGTTATTTGTTTATTTTAGTTCAATGGTTCAACATGCTCGTTGTGTGCTATTGTGTGTTTACCGTTTAATGACTTACTTTCCAAGCATGCAAACTTAGATTATGAGTTATTTTGATAAATGCATATTAGACATAGGTTACCCTTGCATGATTATTGAGTAGACTCGGTTGATTAATTGCACAAATCATATCATCACAAGTGACATAAGTAAGGGACCATTCCGAACCCAATGGTTTGAGGTCTTCGCTTGCGAGGGGTGCGTGCGGCCTTAAATATTTGTCCCGGTTCACTCCCGGTGGCGACTCCATGTTATTTCGTGCTCCCAACTAGGCCGCGAGCCTAGAACAGCGTCGTCAAGTTTTGTGTCCTACAGTCTGGCGACTCCACTGGGGATATTAGAGAATTGGCCTCGAAATCATGTCTTGTGATGTGTATAATTTGTGCTTTAATTAATCGTTTCTATAGTGAGTTGAAAAGGGTGTAATCAAAGGCATTGTTAAGGCTAGGTAATGGTTCGATGTCTTCCTTCACTCACTACATTTTTATAAGGAAAAGCTGTGAAGACACCGAGATAATCATTACTTGTAGCTCGTCGTGACAGACTAGTTTGGAGGACTCGTTGTTTATTCCTGACACAAAGCGATAAGAGCCTAAGGGGCTTGGGTATTTAAGTGAGCCTCGCTCCACGCTCCCTCTGGGGAATCTACAACGGGAAATCCATTCGACAGTTAGTCACACGCCGTAACTCGTTGGCACGTACCATAAGGTATAAAAAAGGTGCACTCACTTGGTCGCTTGAACCCTTGAGTGGGGAGTTCTGGTTGTGGGCAAACCTTCGTCAGCGAGAGCATTTGTCCGCACTCCCGTAAACCCACATGTGAACCATAGTTGTATATCCTGTAGGAGCCACGCCTTTTATGCTTTTGATAACCACATGCATATTTTATCTCATACATCACGTGCATCTCATGCATACATGCATCATGTTAACCTCTGTGTCTTAAAAGCCATCATAGATATCCGTTGGGTTAGGGATAAAAGAAGACTTGTCAAGAAGAGTTTAGCAAACATTGACATCGGGAAAAATGAAATTGAGAAATAGAAAACCTTACAGCAAGGATAGAAAGACCATTAGGGGGCCTTCAAAAAAAAGAAAAAAAAAAGAAAAAAAAAAGGAAAAGAGAGAAAAAAAAGAAGAAAAAAAAGAGAAAAAAAAAAGAAAAAAGAAGAAAAAGAAAAATTGTTTGTTTTTAGTCCTTGATAGTTAGACATAAGTCCAATGATGAAATTGATTGCTTTAAGGTGAAACCTTAGAAACGATAAACTCTTGATGTACTTTTATCTGATACTTTTGAGTGATTGATCTATGTTAGACTCGTAAGCACTTGATTATGGTTCTTAGCAGTGAAAACCTGAGTAGTTAGCAAAGTGACTAGTTGAAGAAATTATAGGTCGGTGAATGACTGTTTGCTTAGATGTCTATCTTGATTTGCTTATGTTATGATGTGTGGTATGGTTGAAAATGAAAGAAAAGTCTCTAAAGAAAAGAATTGAACCACCAATAACCAATAAGCGTGAAGCTACCCATGGGCGAGTATTAGGACCACCATGAGGAGAAATGATACCTTAAAGGGTAGGTGTGTTGAAAAAAAAACAGAGAGAAAAAAAAAGAGAAAAAAAAAAGTTCAAAAAAAAAGAAAAAAAAAAGAAAGAGACAAAAGAGAAAGAAAACCATACCACATTGAGCACAGAAAAGCAACTACATGCATAATTGAGACATCTAGGTTGGTTTGACCCATCGATTCCGATTTTTGAAACGAAATCATGGAGTTGGCTTACTTAAGGATCAAGCTGTGAAAGAACCTTTGCACACACACACTTTGAGTCTGGCTTAGATCATTTGTTCAAAGACTTGGATTTGAGTTGCATCGAATGTTTTGAAGGTTCTCTGGTTTCATTACTGAGCATTCTTTGAGGACAATGATATGTATAACTATTGAGACTATTTCGTAGCATGTGATATAGTATGATGATATAGAAGGCCCCACCATGTGGTTCATCTTGATCAAGTACAAAACAGCAGAGAGCAGAAAGCTAAATCAAGACTGGGGGAGACTAGTCTACTACATCGTGAATCAGGGACATAACAACATATTGAGTCATGAGACCAGAGAGAAGACTGAGCAATCACCTAGAGAACTGGCGTAAGACCTAATCCAATGGAATAGGAAATTCATTCATGCATGCATGCATACACGTAACGTATTTTGCATTCTTTTTTGTGTTTGTTTTGATTTGTATTCACAGGTTTCAAAGAAGAAAAAGAGAAAGCGGCAACGACAAGCCAACCAGAATCAGCAACATATGAGTAGTAGTTTTGGGGATGAGTCCCAGGGTTGAGGCCCATATCAGTATCAATTTTGGGGCGAGGCCCACGTCAGTATCAGTCTGGGGGGGAGGCCCACATCATTGTCTGTATGGGGGTGAGGCCCACATCAGTTTCAGTTTGGGGTCGAGGCCCATATTAGTATTCGTTTGGGGATGAGTCCCGGGGTTCAGGCCCACATCAGTATCAGCTTGGGGCGAGGCCCATATCAGTTTGGGGTGAGGCCCATATCAGTATCAGTTTTGGGGCGAGGTCCACATCAGTTTCAGTCTGGGGGCGAGGCCCACATCAATATCAGTTCGGGGTGAGGCCCACATCAGTATCAACTCAGGGTCGAGGCCCACATTATCACCAGTTTCAGAAATGAAGCCCAGGGAATAAATCCCACATTCAGCACGGTTCAGGAATGGACCACCTCACAACACAGTTCAGGAATGAACCATTACATCAGTATCAATAGGGATGAGTCTTAGGGCCGAGGTCCATACATTAGTATCAGTTTGGGGCGAAGCCCATATCAGTTTGGGGCAAGGCCCACATCAGTACCAATCTGGGGGCGAGGCCCACATCATTATCAGTATCAGTTCAGGGTTGAGGCCCACATATCATCAGTATCAGTTTTGGGGATGCGTCCCAGGGTCGAGGCCCAGATCAGCATCATCTGAGGGCGAGGCCCACATCATTGGCATCAGTATCAGTTTTACCGGATATGGCATCCTAGGGGCGAGGCCCACATTACATCAGATCTTTTCTATCGAGTATGGCATTCTGGGGGTGAGGCCTACATTACATCAGATCAGTTTTCCAAGTACGACACTTCGGGTATAGAGACACATCAGTAGAGTTTTGGAATGAATCCAGGGAATGAATCCCAGGGCCGAGGCCCATATCAGCAGAATTTTGGAATGAATCCAGGGAACGAATCCCAGGGTCGAGGCCCACATCAGCAGAGTTTTGGAATGAATCCCAGGGCCGAGGCCCATATCAGCAGAATTTTGGAATGAATCCAGGGAACGAATCCCAGGGCGGAGGCCCACATCAGAAAAGTTTTGGAATGAATCCAGGGAATGAATCCCAGGGCCGAGGCCCACATCAACACAATCGGGAATGAATCCCAGGGGAATGAATCCCACATCGCCAGAATTTTGGAATGCATCCAGGGAATGAATCCCAGGGCTGAGGCCCACATCGTCAGAATTTTGGAATGAATCCCAGGGCCGAGGCCCACATCGTCAGAATTTAATCCAGGGAATGAATCCCAGGGCCGATGCCCACTTCACCAGCAGTTTTGGGAATGAATCCCAGGGTCGATGCCCACTTTATCAACTCGGTTCGGAAATGGACCATCATCACATCAGCGATGCCTCGGAAATGGGGTTTAGCATGCCGAAAATGGCACTCCGGAAATGGAGCATGGTTCGGAAATGGACCATCTTCATATCTACGACACCCTAGGTACGGGGTTAGCATAACCAGATCTTCATATTCAGGGCGAGGTCCCTATTGTCAGCGGTATTGGGTTGAGATGCGTGCCTAGGGTCGAAATGCGTGCCCCCGTTGTCGTTTGTAGTTCCGGGTCGAGATGCGTGCCCAGGATCGAGGTGCCCACTACATTATCATATTCAGGGCGAGGTCCCTATTGTCAGCGGTATTGGGTCGAGATGCGTGCCCCCGTTGTCGTTTGTAGTTCCAGGTCCAGATGCGTACCCAGGGTCGAGGTGCCTACTACATCATCATATACAGGGCGAGGTCCCTATTATCAGCGGTATTGGGTCGAGATGCGTGCCCATGGTCGAGATGCGTGCCCCCGTTGTCGTTTGTAGTTCCGGGTCGAGGTGCCTACTACATCATCATATTCAGGGCGAGGTCCCTATTGTTAGTGGTATTGGGTCGAGATGCTTGCCCAGGGTCGAGATGCGTGCCCCCATTTTCGTTTGTAGTTCCGAGTCGAGATGCGTACCAAGGGTCGAGGTACCCACTACATCATCATATTCAGGGCGAGGTCCCTATTGTCAGCGGTATTGGGTCGAGATGCGTGCCCAGGGTCGAGATGCGTGTCCCCGTTGTCGGTTGTAGTTACGGGTCGAGGTGCGTACCCAGGGTCGAGGTGCCCACTGTTGGATAATATGACCCATAGCGTCACTATTTGTACAGATCATGGTGTTTTTGTACAAATTAACTATGTGACAAAGGAGATTGCACTCTCATCCTTTGTGATTAGATCACCATAGATATATAAATGAAGAGAGGTCCCATATGATTAGTTCCTGGATTGAGAATGATATGAGACAGTATCAGTCCACGAAGGATTAATCATTAAATATCCTTAGCCGGAGTATTATCGAGACAGACATCGATAATGCGGAATAGGCTAGTATTGCACTTGTGCGCGTTGTGAGGGCACAACGGCATAGTTCTCATATATTTAAGTATTGGATACTTATGCAAGTGCGATAGGATGTTATGTTTCACCGATGGTACGGGAAACAGCTTCGCTGTGGATAGACCCCTCGGAATCCCATTGGTATTATGACTATGTGTCTATGGGAGTCCGACATCAGGGTAGGTGTATTTGGTCTTAACCTGAGACTTGCACCGCTAATGCTTACGACAATCAATATACTTTAGTTGAGGTCGTCTAGGACTCTAACCGGTTCTGTGTACGCCAACTGCTGGGTATATTGAGATCGTAGAGTATTGGGTGTGATGTCAAGACGGAAGTATCACTTCAGTCATAGTGGAGATGATGTCACGCAGGATACGGTATTAGTGCTCTTAAGTGTTGCGCAACCATCGGGATATTATGACTAGGTCATGCATATCCGATTATAGAGACTAGTTACCAGACATCCGACATGTGCTTCGGACGGGGCAGACACTTATCCAGCCCCGCCCTAGCACGTGACTATCCGATACTGGGCCGATATACACAAACTTGGTATACTACGCTTGATACAGATCTTAAATATTCTTAGATGGATATGTCTGGAGAATTGGGTAGACTTGGTGCTTTGCTAGAAGCCAACCTTGTCTTGTAAATCGGTAAAACGTAGTACTTGGTACTCACGTGTTCGGATAGTCCGATGACCGATTTGACTACCAACATATCTGGGGATCTCATGGGTCGCTTCCCAAAGATTCACCGATGACGTATGACTCGCACTTATATTAATCTGGGATTAATAAGATGAGAGATAAAATTGATCTGGGATTAATTACGGAGATATTTTATCTAGGATAAAATATCATTAAGAGAGAGAGAATGATTAATTTGGAATTAATCGATTAATTAATATATTTGATATATTAACGAAATTGGATTTCGACGCGGAATTAAAATTAGATTTTAATTCGGGCGAGCGAATTAATTTAGAATTAATTCGTTAGCGACGTGAATAGTGATTTCGCTTGGCGTAATCATTTAATTACGACGCAACGGAAAATTTGTTAATTTGGAATTAGCGAATCTGAGCCCGAGATTATTTGCGAGCGCATTCGCATTGGAATTCGAGTGCGGCACGTCAAATCAAGCGTCAAGTCGCTAGTCGCATCTAGCGTCACATCAAGCGTCAAATCATGTCACTTTGAGTGATGTGACAATTGATTGGATTGATTGATTGATGTGATTGATGTGACATTGATTGGATTGATAAAGTGAAGTGATGTGACTTGATGTAATAAAGGTGATGTGTGTGGTTGGGAATTAAACCCAAATGTGTTTGAATGATTTCAAATGAAATTCAAGTGCATTTGATGCATAAAATAAACACAAAAACCGTATACCACATTCACTCCATTTTCCCTCCTCTCTCTCCTCTTCTTCCTCTCCCTCACTCACGCCATTTCTGTTTTCTAAAGAGGCAGTGAACTGCCGGTTTTAAGAAGCAAAATGGAAGGGAAGCAAGTGTGTTTTGTGGCAAAACAAGAGTGCTAGCACACTCCGGGATCAATGCGAAGGTGATAGGAAAGCTTACCCATAAGCGGGATTCAACGAAGAAGCTTGGAGCTTCAAATCATGAGACAAGGGACGAAATTCACTATTCACAGCAGCCCCCTACCTTGACAAAGTGAGTAGAATTCGAATTTTTGTTGCCCAAATCGTCGCTCAACCGCTCGATGTAAGTATTCCGCACTTCCGTCGTTGTATTCACTTATGATTCATGCTTGAGTTTTGATCTTGGGACCTATAGAAACTCCAACACCCACTACATCATCAGTTCGAGGGTTGAGGTGCCCCTGTTGTCATTAGCAGTTCCGGGATGCGTCCCAGGGTCGAGGTGCCCATCGCACAATCAACTCAGTTCGAAGCAGCAGGTAAACCAGGTGGCAGCTGGTGAGCCAGGTAAGTGAAAATGCATTGCATGTACTTTGATAGGATTGTCATTGTCACACACTGCACAAGTCCCATCAAAGTGGGGGCGACTGTAGGCATTGCATTTTTACACATTAGCCCAATGATGAGTCTCGTATGGAGGCAACTACCTCTTTAGTCATGAAAGTCACGGGAAACGGACGCTGGAAGGGTAAAGTTGGAAAAAGGAAATTTCGTTGGATTTAACTCGCTTGTTTCGCTTCGGGTTCGCTTGTTGGACCTCTGTTTTAAAACACACCATACTCATTAAAACACATCTCACAATTAAATATTTAAAACCAATTAAAATTAAACTTAAATTAAATTAAATCATATTCACCAATTAAATTGCACTTGAAATTAAATTAAATTAAATTCCTAATTTAAATAAAACACAATCCTAATTTAATTTAATCACTTTCCTAAATTAAATAAATCATTTCCTTAACTAAAAAGAATAAATCAAATCACTTCCCTTAATTAAAAGATTTTCCCTATCACATACTAAATTAAAAATATCTCCTAATTAATACACAAATCTTATTCCTTCCCCAACAAGGTAAATCCTCTCCCTTGGCCTATAAAAATAACCATTCACCCCCTTACCAAACCCTGGCTGGCTGGCTCATTATCACAAAATCAACCCTAATATTCCAAATTCCTTCACCACTCACGCCTGACCAACGCCAATCAGCCCTCAAACTCCTTCAGCACTCACGTCTGACCAACACCAATTCAACTCAAAAGAACAAAGCCTCACGCCTAAACCTAGCACCCAGCCTTGCCCTCACTCTCTCGCCACCTAGCCACAAAGACGCCACCTACCAACTGCCTCTTCAACCAAATAACACTCACACAGCACGTTAACCACACTCACTAACCTTCAATCCACCCACGCTAAGCATAACATACCAAGCCACACGCTCAGCCCTTCACGTAAGTAACTGCCCCATCACGCCACAAAACCAGTCACACATTGCCGCTTCAATAAACCAATTGCGCACATAAGCCCTCCACGCATCTCAGCAAACTTCACGCCTTGACCTTCAACAGCCCTCCACGCATCACAGCCACCTTCACGCCTTGACCTTCAACAGCAAGATTATTAATTGACTCATGCAACCCTTAAGACAGACACAAAAATTAGCCTTAAACAGCCCACAAAAACTGCCCTCTAACAAACCTTCAAAACTGCACCCTGAAACTGCCCAAAACAGTCCATTAACACACCACAAACAGTGACCAGAAAACACCACGAAAAAGCAGCAAAACGGAGTGAAAACAGCGACCAAAACAGCGAAACAGCGAGCTAAGACGTTGGATTAGTGAACCCGAAAAGTTACGGAGAATTGACCCTTCCGACGGCCGTGTAACGCGCTTCAGAGAGACGACAAAAGAGGTTAGACCTGAGGGCCCTTTTAATTATTACCTTTCGTTTATTTTTGTTTATTTTAAAATATTATTGCATGAGAGTTGTTTGAGGCATGATGTGATTGTTGGATGAGCGGAATATGTGTTCCCTTTTGTGGTATATAGGATGGAAACTCGGACGTAAATTCCGTAGCCGAATCCGAATGGACGGTAGTGCGGTTTGTACTCGGGATACAACGCCACGTACCACTTAAGAGACACGTATTTCGTCTCATCCAAACTTGTGTTTGAGCATGTTGTAGTTCGTAGGTTATTTATTTGTTATTAAAGCATGATTATATTATTTTTACGCATGGTATTTTGTTTATTTTATGTTTATGTTTAAATGGTTATTTGTTTATTTTAGTTCAATGGTTCAACATGCTCGTTGTGTGCTATTGTGTGTTTACCGTTTAATGACTTACTTTCCAAGCATGCAAACTTATATTGTGAGTTATTTTGATAAATGCATATTAGAAATAGGTTACACTTGAGCATGATTATTGAGTAGACTCGGTTGATTAATTGCACAATCATATCATCACAAGTGACATAAGTAAGGGACCATTCCGAACCCAACGGTTTGAGGTCTTCCCTTGCGAGGGGTGAGTGCGGCCTTAAATATTTGTCCCGGTTCACTCTGGGTGGCGACTCCATGTTATTTCGTGCTCCCAACTAGGCCGCGAGCCTAGAACAGCGTCGTCAAGTTCTGTGTCCTACACCCATGATTTACAACGTAGTGCGCAGTTACAATATAGTTTGTAATTGACATTGGGAAGTGTCACTATAAGTTGTATATCTTTAAATTAAGTTCCTGGTCAAGATTTGCTGACACGGGTCGGTTAGTAAAATCTGTTGAGACCAGTACATGTCGTATATCAGACTTGGTCCGATGGTTTATCCCAATGAACCATGAGCCTTGGGAGACTCGTATAGACGTGTAGGTGTTTATTTGATAAACACTGAACGACTCACCAAAGATTTCATAATATATGGTACACCAACGTCAATAGGAATCTTCACGGGTTGAGTAGCATAGTCATTCTTTGACTTGAGATACCACTGTGGATATATGAGTTATCCTCCACACTTAGATGGCAGTCACATCACCGATCTATTTAGATCACACCTCCGCCTATTCGTTGGGTGTGGACTCATGCTCATGATATCCTGTGTGTATCAAGATAGGATCCGTCAGTTCTGTGTACAGAGCATAGGTAGTCCAAATGTGATTAGCAATCTGTTAAATCTATGGCCATAGTATACTTCGAAAGTGAGTTCCGAATGTTATTTAGAGATTGCTAATAGATACGTCGACGGGATTATTCCTGAAGAGATTTGACGTTTATATCTATATCTCTGGGATAATCCGGATACCTGTGATGGAGGGATTATACGTATGCAGTGACCTCGACCTGTATGATTTAACGAGTTTATCTGTGGTCGTCATAATTTAAGGGTGGGTGAATTATGGACATTAAATTGGATTTCGTGACGGATATGCCTGAATCTAGAGAGTCTCACTAATGAAATATACTCGTAGAGCACTAGGGCAACTGTTATGAATAATACTGATTATTTATAACTCGTTTAACGGTTAAACGAAAAATACATGCAATTGGGACCTGATCGTCATTCCTGAATTAATGTGTATTTGTATTTAATATTTGATATTTGATATTATTCAATACACATTAATTAAATATCAAATTGTGATATTTAACATATACATTAATATATGTATTTGAGATATTTAATGTAAATATAATACATATATTTGAGATATTTATATTTATTATTTAATTATTTAATTGTTAAATAATTAATTAATTAATATTACAAATATCTTTGTAATGATTTATGCTTTATTAAAGTTGGAAATGGCTTGATACCATTGGCACACATTTTGATTTACTTTATTAAAGTTAAAGTGTTAACTTTATTAACTAAAATGTGGACTAATGAAAATTGAACAAAAAAATCAATAATTGTTATTATTTTTATTGTCAATTTCGGCCATGAGGGAAATTCATTAACAAATTTTTTTTTTTTCATTTTCTATCACTTACACAAGTTTTACAAATATTTACAAAGAAAAGTTTGAGAGAAAAGTGAAGGAAAAAAGGAAAAACTCAATCAAAGTTTGGAATTTGTAAGTTTTTCTTAACTTTCTTCAACTAAGAAATTGTTTCCATGCATCTAGGCTTCAATTTGTGATGCTTAGAATTTTCTCTACTCTTTTATGTATGTAATTACATGGTTGTAAACTTGTTGGAAAGATGTTGCATGTGTATGAACAAAGTATGCTTATAAATGGTTATTAAGCATTCTTTTGATTAATTAGTAATCATGTTGCCATTCTAGAGTTGCTTAGCCAATCATAAATGACCTAGAATTGTTCTTGAGTTGTTTCATGATGGTGAGACTTGATTGGTGTAGTATTGGATTGATTAAAGTGTTGAATTTTATCAATTTAGTGTAAATTGTCCAATTTGAGTAATTTATGAAATTAGGGTTCTTAACCCACTCAAATTTTGGGGCTTTTCATATATATGTTATAATTTGATGTATATTTGATGTGTGTCAAATTTGGGATTGATTGGATTTGATCTTGATGTGTTTTGAACAAATTGAGCCAAATTGCAATTAACAAAAGTTCTGGGCTGTTTTCGTAATTCTGAAAAATTATTGGGCAGTTTGCGCAAATCTGAAAAAGTTTATGGTTTTGTTGCAAAATTGTAAAAATTATTTTGGGATTGATTTTGAATCAATTAAATATGTAATTGACATATTTAAAACTAAATGATTAAATGGCAAACTATTGAGGTCTTATTGCAATTAATGATAAATCTGATTTTTCTGATAAAAATTCACTTTTTTTTTTTTAGTAATTAGAATAAATTAGTTTATTTTAATTGCCAAAGAAAAATATTTATCGGAAATTATTTCGGAGTGAAAATACGCGAAAATGGTGAAAAACGGCGTTACTGGATAACGACAGCCCAAACAGTGAACTGGTCACTGTTCGGGCAGCCTATGTATTGTCCAAATATTTTAGGGGCTGACCTGGGCAGTCTCTATGAGCATTGGTTGGTCGGTTCGGTCGGAAACGTGTTTTATGCTATTTTGTGAAAAAACATTTTCGTAAAAGTTTCGTTGTATTTCAATAATATTTATATCGTTATATAATATCGAATAAATATGTTCATGTGAAATATGAATGAATTATTAATATTGGATATTAAATAATTTATTCGTAAGTTTAAAAATTTTAAACTACGATTTCACCCTAACCGTGCTCATTCCGCTGCGCCTCCCTGTTTAGACCCCAACAAAAATGGTATCAGAGTGAGCTGTCATAACGAGAAACGATCAGGACCGAACCTAGGAGTCACAGTGAGTGTGATTGACAATGAGTTGTCTACCTAATGAATATACGTAGGCGAGAACGTGCCAAAGCTGTGAGTCGAAATATATTCATGGGGTCTACTTCCCATTATGAAATTCAATTTAATTATTGAATTCTCATTTCCGTTGGGGATTACGGTATTACGTAAAGTAGTGGGAGGCACTGCTAAGTTTAAAATCCTTAACTTATGTGGTCTGTAATATTATGTAAATTGTCGTTCATGTTGTTCCTTATTCTATTTGTTTGATATAATTAAACTTTTATCCACTGCATTCATATTATATATATGTTTTCTAACTTTAATTATGGTTGCAGATTTCTAGAATAGGTTCTAGATTAGAATAGATATTGATATAATCCTTCTAGACAGAATAGTTTCTTATGCAGTAAAGATTGACATTAATTGGTTCACGTCTCGAGATTCTTCACTGGCATTAAGAAAACCCCATTAGGTATTTGTTTATCTAATAATGACGTTTCTTGGCTTTAGTGACATTCAGAGGTCATATGTCAGACACTATTTGTTTTTCGATTATTTGCAAATGTTGTAAATAATTTGAAAGTAAATAATAAAGCTAAAGAAAGAAGATATGTGTAGTTGTGTATAGAAAATATTGATTTTCATAATACGACAACTGTAGATATTGGATATCAGATCTCCCGTCTAGTTATTTAAAATATAGTTGAATGATTGTTTCGATATTTGATATCAAAACTTGCGACTATTTGATAGTTACTGGTTCTTTGTAAACAGTTGTTACATATTTTAAAACCACTAGTAGTGTCATTAACGAATAGATAAACATTAAGAAAAAAATATTCGGTTAAGTAAATAACTTAGAACATTATTTTATGAGATTTTATCACTTAAGTATTGGATGCTTAATCCATATGGTGAAGGATGGTCTGATATAAGATTACTCCACATATCCTTATCCATTTAACGAATATTGTATTCGGGAAAGTGACTAAATCTCATTTAACCAATGACTGTCATTGGACCAGAAAATTTATTAAACTGATACATTGTATGTATGTCATTTAATGAATTGTAAATTGCTTAAGGTAGTTTTCTTTACTTCGTAACTTAGTCAATGAACTGTGTGACTTAGTTACATGTTTCTGATGAAACACGGATACAATAATTTTGACTTGTTCAAAGATATTCCATCTGAAGTGTTGAAAATTATATCTTTAAAATTCATCAGGAGTCTTTGAATTGTTCAAAGAGGTTTGATATGATCAAACTTATGAATTTATGGTAATTTGTTCTAAGGTTATTCGAAGAATATAATTCTTACATCAATACTATTCTTCCACGATTCCATATTGATGGAATTGGTTAGTGGAAGAAATCGAATCTTATATGATTTGATTCGTTTGATATTGAGTGTTACCGAATTAGTTTCAATACTATTGGGGATATGCTCCAGTAACACTTATTCATCATTTTAATTAATATTCCATTAGTTTCTACAGTTACATATATGATATGTATAAGTAGAAAATTCGAATCTTGAAAAGTTTGAGATTTGAATCTTTCTTTTGTATAATGGTTATACAATCGATAGTACTTACACTTTGGAGGTACGAGTATAAGTTTGTCATTTATTTTATTTAATATAATATTATATTATATTTGATAGAATATCTTTTCTATGATCTCGAGTAATAAAATTATTTATTACTTAGTGTGTAACATTGGATGTTGACTATAGTAGAAAAGACTTGACTTATTGAAGTCAAATACGGTGATAAACTATAAATGGAACTACATAATTAATAAGATGAAAATACCCTTTTATTACTTCCATATAAGTGCTATAGGATGTCAGAACCATTAGCAAAGTATTGATACTTAATAATTTTGTTGTTTGCTTATCGAAGAAAATTATCCTATAACTTATAGTGGAAAACGATTTTAATCGATTCCAGAATTAGCATTAGACCATAGATCTAAGATTGTTCATAGCTTACTAGGATCAAGTTTGGAACTTGATTGAGCTTTTATTATGAATTGTTCATAAAATGTATAAATGGTTTACGCAGCAAAAGCACAATGAGCTTATTAAAGGTTTGACCTTTATAGTATGACAGTGAGAAAAGTTATACTCAGCAATCTATTGAGATTCCGAGGAAACTTGTCTCTAGTCGCACTGATTGAACAATTTAGGATCTGATGGTTAATAATGATATTAAATTGTATATTTTAGCTAAAGAATACAAAGTGGTGTTTCTGAATGGTTTCCTCAGATAAGAGATCCATTGTGAGTTCTTAGTTTGAAGAATTCATTTTGGAATGGCCCTAGAGTTTGTATTATGCTTTAATATTACAATTTAGTACATATCTTATAGAGCCTATTGTAGACTCATATGAGCTTTCTGGAAATTTATGTTTTCTAATTTTGATATTAGTCAGATTATCTGATTTTATCAAAGCATAGAGAATACATATGGGATTGAAGGGTTAGTGGGAGCGTACAAATTTCTTTCTAGTATTTTACATCATAATGACATTGTCATTATTAATGTAATAATGGGATGTTTATGAGGTAAAAAGGTTTACCTCAGTCTTGTTTTCTCCATGAAAGCAGTGGGAGTGGTCTCTATTATATTTGATATAAAGTTTTATATAAGATATAAAACTAAGAGACTTGTGAGTACTCCTGGACGTAACAAGACTATCTCTATGACATTTAGTATAACTGTTTGACAGTTAGTGTGTGTCTTGCGTATAATATTTATCTTTCGTAAATGATGATTCCTTTTTTCGAAAGAGAGAATGATTAGAATGTCTAATTAATCTTATGCATCATATGATGCTGGCATAATGAATACTATATTGAGTGCGATTAGAGATATCAATTCAATCGTAATTGTTACGAGTTATTTTGATATCCTCTGGACCATAAGATGGGTCTTGAAACATATTATTTATTATCTTTGAGATATTATGAATGAGTTTCTAATTAATGGAGAATAAATCCGCAACCATTAGGGTCAGATTAATTTTGAGTCTAATTATGAAGTTAGACAGTCTACGTCATAAAGAGTCAGAAAAGATGCAGTGAGAGTGTCACGAATGATTCTACTGTATGAGTGGAATTAGTTGCAACTTATGAAGTATTGACTTATGAATTTACATATTGACCTCATAGATTAGAAGTTTGTTATTAGTGTTGTGTTTGCGGTTGTCTACATAGTATTTTGGATTTGATCCGTAAATACTTAGACAATTTAGTAGCTAAAACAAAAATTTGATATGACATCTAATTCATATTGATGTAGAACTTAGTTTCTACAAAAATATGAATGATGCTAGCTAAGGAAAATGATTGTGTTTGTTGGACAAACTCAATATGTAATAGCAGGCTTACTTGTTGTTACCTACCTCTTGAACGTTAGGTGTGTTCCTGAGGGCCATGAGTATGTGATACACATTGGGATGTGTATATGATACCATGGATTGACACTGGAACAAGTGGGAGAAATTGTTAGGGTTGGTGCTCTGAGCGCGAATCCCGATCGTATTTATGTTTGATTCATGAATACGAGCAATACCTTTTTCCATAATATTACTAATTTTAATGGTAGCACCTCTTGTCTGTTATATACGTATTCGATCTAATTTCGATTAGATTGATTAAATTGAAACTAATTCTGGTTTAGTGATATGTATATATATTAAATAAAGACCCCATGATTTACAACGTAGTGCGCAGTTACAATATAGTTTGTAATTAACATTGGGAAGTGTCAATATAAGTTGTATATCCTTAAATTAAGTTCCTGGTCAAGATTTGCTGACACGGGTCGGTTAATAAAATCCGTTGAGACCAATACATGTCGTATATCGGACTTGGTCTGATGGTTTATCCCAATGAACCATGAGTCTTGGGAGACTCGTATAGACGTGTAGGTGTTTATTTGATAAACACTGAATGACTCACCGAAGATTTCCTAATAGATGGTACACCAACGTCAATAGGAATCTTCACGGGTTGAGTATCATAGTGATTCTGACTTGAGATACCACTGTGGATATATGAGTTATCATCCACACTTAGATGACAGTCACGTCACCGATCTATTTAGATCAAACCTCCGCCTGTTCGTTGGGTGTGGACTCATGCTCATGATATCATGTGTGTATCAAGATAGGATCCGTCAGTTCTGTGTACAGAGCATAGGTAGTCCAAATGTGATTAGCAATCTGTTAAATCTATGGCCATAGTATACTTCGAAAGTGAGTTCCGAATGTTATTTAGAGATTGCTAATAGATACGTCGACGGGATTATTCCTATAGAGATTTGACGTTTATATCTATATCTCTAGGATAATCCGGATACCTGTGATGGAGGGATTATACGTATGCAGTGACCTCGACCTGTATGATTCAGCGAGTTTATCTGTGGTCGTCATAATTTACGGGTGGGTGAATTATGGACATGAAATTAGATTTCGTGACGGATATGCCTGAATCTAGAGAGTCTCACTAATGAAATATACTCGTAGAGCACTAGGGCAACAGTTATGAATAATACTGATTATTTATAACTCGTTTAACGGTTTAAACGAAAAATACATGCAATCGGACGATCCGCTGATCGTCATTCCAGAATTAATGTGTATTTGTATTTAATATTTGATATTATTCAATACACATTAATTAAATATCAAATTGTGATATTTAACATATACATTAATATATGTATTTGAGATATTTAATGTAAATATAATACATATATTTGAGATATTTATATTTTATTTAATTATTTAATTGTTAAATAATTAATTAACTAATATTACAAATATCTTTGTAATGATTTATGCTTTATTAAAGTTGGAAATGGCTTGATACCATTGGCACACATTTTGATTACTTTATTAAAGTTAAAGTGTTAACTTTATTAACTAAAATGTGGACTAATGAAAATTGAACAAAAAAATCAATAATTGTTATTATTTTTATTGTCAATTTCGGCCATGAGGGAAATTAATTAACAAAATTGTTTTGTTTTTCATTTTCTATCACTTACACAAGTTTTACAAATATTTACAAAGAAAAGTTTGAGAGAAAAGTGAAGGAAAAATAGAAAAACTCAATCAAAGCTTGGAAATTGTAAGTTTTTCTTAATTTTCTTCAACTAAGAAATTGTTTCCATGTATCTAAGCTTCAATTTGTGATGCTTAGAATTTTCTCTACTCTTTTATGTATGTAATTACATGGTTGTAAACTTGTTGGAAAGATGTTGCATGTCTGTATGAACAAAGTATGCTTATAAATGGTTATTAAGCATTCTTTTGATTAATTAGTAATCATGTTGCCATTCTACAGTTATTTAGCCATTGATAAATGACCTAGAATTGTTCTTGAGTTGTTTCATGATGGTGAGACTTGATTGGTGTGGTATTGGATTGATTAAAGTGTTGAATTTTATCAATTTAGTGTAAATTGCCCAATTTGAGTAATTTATGAAATTAGGGTTCTTAACCCACTCCAATTTTGGGGCTTTTCATATATATGTTATAATTTGATGTATATTTGATGTGTGTCAAATTTGGGATTGATTGGATTTGATCTTGATGTGTTTTGAACAAATTGGGCCAAATTGCAATTAATAAAAGTTCTGAGCTGTTTTCGTAATTCTGGAAAATTACTGGGCAGTTTGCGCAAATCTGAAAAAGTTTATGGTTTTGTTGCAAAATTGTAAAAATTATTTTGGGATTGATTTTGAATCAATTAAATATGTAATTGACATATTTAAAACTAAATGATTAAATTGCAAACTTTTGAGGTCTTATTGCAATTAATGATAAATCTGATTTTTTTGATAAAAATTCAGTTTTTTTATTTATTGAGTAATTAGAATAAATTAATTTATTTTAATTTCCAAAGAAAAATAATTATCTGAAATTATTTCGGAGTGAAAATACGCGAAAATGGTGAAAAACGACATCACTGGATAACGGCAGCCCAAACAGTGAACTGGTCACTGTTCGGGCAGCCTACATATTGTCCAAATGTTTTAGGGGCTGACCTGGGCAGTCCCCATGAGCATTGGTTGGTCAATTCGGTCGGAAACACATTTTATGCTATTTTGTGAAAAAACATTTTCGTAAAAGTTTCGTTGTATTTCAACATTATTTATATCGTTATATGATATCGAATAAATATGTTCATGTGAAATATGAATGAATTATTAATATTGGATATTAAATAATTTATTCGTAAGTTTAAAAATTTTAAACTACGATTTCACCCGAACCGCGCTCATTCCGCTGCGCCTCCCTGTTTAGACCCCAACAAAAATGGTATCAGAGCGAGTCTGATCATGGACGCCCGCTATGAATAGCCCTTTAAAATTCAATGTTTAGTTTAATCATTAATTTATACATGCATGTGTTTATTTAATTTGATTAAATAAAGTAAAAGCATCTTTTGATGGAAAATCCCCGATTTAAACAAGGTTTTAAGAAAGTGACTAGTATTAGGAATACTTGTTTCTTCGTCCGCCTTGTCAATACGGATGTAAATGTTTTCATGATGCTATGGCTGTAACGTGCCAAAGCTGTGCAGTTATAGTTGAAGGTAGTTCATTTGCGCCGGTAGAACTTATATGATAAGAGACAAATTCAAGTGAAAATGGAAATCCTGAACGTGCCAAAGCTGTCAGGACTACATCGGTAGCTTGAGTTTGTCATTGACAAGTTTAACCTTGATACGCCTCCTTATGAACGTGCCAAAGCTGTCATAACGAGAAACGATCAGGACCGAACCTAGGAGTCACAGTAAGTGTGATTGAAATGAGTTGTCTACCTAATGAATATACGTAGGCGAGAACGTGTCATAGCTGTGAGTCAAAATATATTCATGGGGTCCACTTCCCATTATGGAATTCAATTTAATTATTGAATTCTCATTTCCGTTGGGGATTACGGTATTACGTAAAGTAGTGGGAGGCACTGCTAAGTTTAAAATCCTTAACTTATGTGGTGTGTAATATTATGTAAATTGTCGTTCATGTTGTTCCTTATTCTATTTGTTTGATAGAATTAAACTTTTATCCACTGCATGCATATTATATATATATTTTCTAACTTTAATTATGGTTGCAGATTTCTAGAATAGGTTCTAGTTTAGAATAGATATTGATATAATCCTTCTAGACAGAATAGTTTCTTATGCAGTAAAGATTGACATTAATTGGTTCACGTATCGAGATTCTTCACTGGCATTAAGAAAACCCCATTAGGTATATGTTTATCTAATATTGACGTTTCTTGGCTTTAGTGACATTCAGAGGTCATATGTCAGACACTATTTGTTTTTCGATTATTTGCAAATGTTGTATGTGGTCCTATACAACATTCTTAACCAACTGGGTTAGGCATCGTACACCTATATGACCTAACAGTATATGCCACAATTCAGTATCAGATCTTTCATGTTTATTATCCCTAATTTCACAAACATCTCTAACGGCATGCAAAATATGATGACTAGATGAATTTGAAAATTTATGCAACAAAATATTATTCATATCATATATATACATAGAATGATTCTTAATATGTACATGATATTATTTTGTATCTAATTCAAACAAGAAGATAATATTAGCTACACATCCAGGTACAAAAACACAATCTGTTAAAATGATGCTGCCTCTGGATAGACGAATCTCGTATTCGCCAACGGCTGCTGCAGATAAAGAATCTATATTCCCAAAATATAGCTGCATCTCACCCGGATCTAGCATTCTACTAACCTTCAGTCCCTACAATGAATTGTAGATGTGAGTAGGACTAGTAGAATCTAAAACCCATCCAGAACCAATGGCTTTACAAGCTAAAAAGATATCAATGATATGGAAAATAAATATACCTGATGCGGCGGCTCTCTCCCATTTGACGGAAGCTATGTACTCTGGACAATTGCATCTCCATTGTCCAATCTTGCCACAGTGGTGGAACTTGTCATCATCGGCTTTCTTCTTCGACTTGTCTAGCTTCGTCACCTTTCCTTTGGGAGGAACACCAGAACCAGTCTTCTTTACCTTTTTCTTCTTATTCTTCTTGCCAGATCTCGCAGATTGAGAATGAGAAGAACTAGGCAAAGAGGACTCTGAAATGAGTGTCGGTACACCCTTCTTGATGTCCTCTTCAACAGTCTAAATCATCTTATGCAACTGACTGTATAAACATCGAATCTCATGCTTGTTGAAGTTCATAATGAACTGGGAATATGATGGTGGGAGTGAGCCAAGAATAAGATTCCGGCCTAGAGTCTCATTCAGCTGAAAGTCAAACTTTAGAAGCTGTTCGATGAGATCCATCATGTGCAGGACATATGGACTCACTGGCTTACCATCAGCCAACCAAGAGTGGAACAATTCTATGGAGATTCTATACACCAGGGTTTGCTCATGGTTTAGAAATAGCACCATAAGCTGAGTTGTGATACTAAAGGAGTCAGACATATCAACATATTACCTCTTTAGATCAGAAGACATAGTACAGAGAATGGGTGACCTGAATCTCAGATCATCATCTCTCCATTTCTGAAATGTCTCCCTCTCTTCAGGTGTCTTCTTGGATTATGAACATCTATATTATGTTCTCGATATGAAATATCTGTATCCTATTGATGATGATACCTTTGATGAAGAGGTTGTTGCTTTCTATAACAGGAAAGATGATGAGCTTAAGGTAAGAAGCGACATCAAAGCCTCTATGAGCTCAGCTCTGCAAGAGCAATATGAGATGGTGGACTCTTCGATGGAAATCATGGAACACCTATAAAACTTGTATGGTGAAAATAGTGAAACCGTTAGATACGATGCAACTAGCAAGTTATTCCGGATAAAGATGAAGGATGAGACTCCAGTCTTCGATCATGTGCTCCAAATGATCAATTTGATTGATCAAACCGATACATTTGATCTAGGACTAACGTTCAAGGTCAAGGTGGATTTGATCGTACAATCATTGACTCCGCCTACAAGGGCTTCATTTCCAACTTTAATATGAACAAGTTGATTAGATCAACCTAGGTCACTTAATGAGATTCATGGCTCATTAAAGACCTATAAAAAAATTAAAAACATATTGAAGATTGAGGGAAATGATAAAGGGGTTGTTCTTGCTGTCTCTGGTCCTCACGAGGGCAAGAAAAAAGGATAGAGCAAGAAACATGCCTCCAAGAAATCTAAGCCCACTGGAGGCATATCGAAGAAAATAAAGGAAAAGAAATTCAAAGATAAGTGCTTCTATTGCAAGAAGAAGGGACATTGGAAGAGGAATTGTCTTCAGTACCTTGCGAGCTTGAAAAGGCAAAAGGAAGGTATGTCATCGTTCTTTATTATTGAAATGGATTTTAGAATAAGTTCTATATCTCATTCATGGATTTTAGATTCTGCTGCGACCTCACATATTTGTATGTCTCCGCAGATTCTAAAGAGTAAGAAGTTACTTAAGGAAGGAGAAGTGGTCTTGAAAGTTGGGAATGAAGAGCTTGTCTCCGCAACTACTGTAGGACGTGTCAACTTCTTATGCAATCAAGACATTTAATTTTATTAGATAAAGTTTTACATTTTCCTAGTGCAATAAGGAACATTATTTCCAATCCAATATTGATAAAATGTAATTATGAATTTCATTTTATCAATGAGAAATGCAATATTTATTATCTGAATAAATTTGTTGGTATTGCATGAAAAGTAAATGATTTGTATGTCTTTCAAATGAATGAGAACCATAACAAAGAATTAAATACAATAACTACAAAAATACCAAGAGATCATCTCAATTCAAGATTCCTTTGGTACTTAAGATTAGGTCATATTTGAGAGAAAAGAATTTCACAATTGGAGAAGGAAGGCTTACTTCCTTCATTAGGTTTAGAACCTTATCCAACTTGTGAATCATGTCTCAAAAGAAAAATAACCAAATCACTTTTTGTAGGACAAAATGAAAGAGCCAAAGAAACCTTGGAACTAATACAAACTGATGTATGCGGCCCACTTAGCTGTTAGACAGTAATGACCCATAGCGTCACTATTTTGTGAATGATATTGTATTATTGTACAAAATTAACTATGTAGTAATGAAATTGCCTTTTACCGTTTTGTAATTTATTTACTTAGAAATATAAATGGTAAAAGTCCCTATGATTAGTTCCGGATTGAGATGATATGAGACAGTATCAATCCATAAAGGTTTAATCATTAAATATCCCTAGTCGTAGTATTATCGAGACTGGACATCGATAATGCGGAATAGACTAGTACTGCACTCGTGCATGTTGTGAGGGCACAACGGCATAGTTCTCATATATTTAAGTATAGGATACTTATGCAAGTGCGGTAGGAGGTTGTGTTTTACCGATGGTACGGAAAACAGCTTCGCTCTGGATAGACCCCGCGGAATCCCATTGGTAGTATGTCTGCGTGTCTATGGGAGTCCGCTTCAGGGTAGGTGCATATGATCTTAACCTGAGACTTGCATCGCTAGTACTTACGACGATCGGTAAACTTTAGTTTTGGTGGTCCAGGGCTTTAACGGGTTCTGTGTACATCTCTTCTGGGTTTATCGAGAATCGTAGTGTATTGGATGTGATGTCAAGATGGAAGTATCACTTCAGACATATGGAGATGATGATCGCGAGGGATTCAGAACTAGTACTCTATAATGGTTGCAACCATCGGGATAATATGACTAGGTCAGGATTATCCGATTCAAAGAGACTGGTTGCTTGACATCCGATATGTGTTTCGGACGGGGCAGACACTTATCCAGCCCCAGCCCTAGCATGTGATCATCCGATACTGGTTCGATATACACTATACTACGGTATACTACGCCTGTTATAGATCTAATATTCCAGTAAGAATATTTCTAGAGAATTGGGTAGGCATGGCGTTTTGCTAGAGGCTAACCTTGTCTTGAATCGGTAAAAACGTAGTACTTGGTACGTACGTGTTCGGATAGTTCGACAACCGGATTTACTGCCAACATATCTAGAGGTCTCTTGGGTCGCTTCCCGAAGATTCACCGATGACGTATGATTCAAACTCGATTAATCTTGGATTAATTACGAGAGACTTTATCTTGGATAAAGTACTGTATAAAGAGAGAGAACGATTAATTTAGAATTAATCGTAAAATTATTATATTCGATATAATAAACGGAATTCGATTTCGACGCGAAATTAAAATTAGATTTTAATTCGGGCAAATGAATTAATTTAGAATTAATTCGTTAGCGACGTAAATAATAATTTCGCTAGGCGCAATTATTTATTTAAATTCGATTTAATTAACGTCGCGACGTAAGCTCGATATTTCGGAAATATCGAACCCGAACGCGTGAGTGCACGTGGGCCCACTTTCATTTGGAAACGTGTGGGGCCCACAATGACACTTGTCATTATTTGTATTTTTAATCAAGATGCAATGCATGAAGATAGTGTACAAAGCACTCAAGGGTAATGCATGGAAATTGAGTGTTAGACACTCTAAGTCTTTGCATGGCTTGTGTTATATTTATATTATTATTTAATATAATTATAACATAAATATAAATTGATTTTTGAAACACAAAATCAGATCTTGCTCTCTCCCTCTCTTGACCGAAACAGTGAACAGTTTTGGCTCTCATTCTTCTTCCATTTTCTTAAGAACTTTGTGAAGAAAGTGTACAAGTTTGGAACTTTAATACATAAGTTTGGCTAGCAACATCAAGGGATCATACAAGGTGATATGGGAAACTCATCTTAGAGCTTGGAAGGATCAAATTCAAGCTTGGAGCTTCTCTTCACTGGTTGGGCGAATTCTTCACTGCACAAAGGAGTAATTTTGCTTCATCCATTGCATCCACATTTGGTTTTTGTGAGTATTGTTTCCGCCATTACTTCCTTTTAGTTCATTCTTATATATATTTTGCTTGGTTTTTGATCTTGGGACATGGTTATTAGATTTCCAACAATGGTATCATTGAGCCTAAAAATGCATGCAAATATATTAGGATGTTATTTGGGAAAATTGTTTGAAGCATGATTTGATGAGTTTGCTTGATTGAATATGCTTAGATGTATGTTAAAATGGATTATACATCATCAATTTTATGGAAAATAAATTGGATTAATTTTTCCAACCCCAAAGTGGCTTGGCCGAATACATGCAAGCATGAGGACTAGATGATTTTTTAATTTTAAGACATTGGATGACTTGAAATAATATGGAGATGATTATTTGTGACTTGATTGGATTGAAAACGAAATCGGAACCATATTGTCCATCTTGGCCGAATGCTTGATGACATATTAGGGACTTGATTTTTTGATTAAATAATGTTGGACATGTATTTAAGATAAAAATATGATTAATAGATTAATTTGATATTTTGGAAATATTGATTTAAAGGATTAATCATGAACATACACTTTAATTAATTAAGTTATAAAATTTGGAATTTTAAAATTTAGTTAATTGGGCTTAAATTGGAATTGGGCCATAAAACTATTATATTTGGTCATAAATGGGCTTGGTTGGGCCAAGTAGATTTGGACCATTTGGATTGGATCCAAAATGGGCCTAAATCACACCATTTAAGTCCAAATGTAATAAATGGGCTTTTATGTTTATTGGGCCTTATGGGCTTGATATTGGTTTTATGGCAAATGAGGGTGATTCCTTATTGGGCTTGGAAATTGGGTTTGACCCACATTGACCAAGGCCCAAGCCTAATGAAATCAATAGAAAGCCCATCGGACTTTAATTAAACGGACATTAGATGTTAGTTGGGCTTTGAGACCCAATAGAACTAGATTTGGAATCTAAGTTATAAAAGCACAATAAAAGTGTATATATTTAATTTAGAATTAAATAATAGGATTAGTATTGAATACGACTTAAATTGGATTTAACGAGTAGTTCGATATAATTCGTGAATTCATACCATATGTATTTATTCACAAAACGAGTTGGACTCGCGCAAATGCAAACAATTGTTTGAACATTGTATTGTCACCTAATTAAAGACTAATTAATTGGATTAGATTGGTTGTATAACATGCCTTGAATGAATGAATGAATGTGGATGTGTTGTATGAATAGTGCATATCGGATGGATATTAGAAGGGAAGGGTAATTTTAGAAATTATTGTAAATTTGGAATTTATAAATTGGACCTGCGTGTCCAGCCTTATCTCTTTATCTCTATGTATTCTCTTCTCACCTAATTCCCCTCAATGTAAATGAGGTTTCTCTTATTGTATTATGTAATTGGGTAGAAGTAGAATAGTGCTAGCGGGGAGAGGAAAGGAAGTGATTTGTTCTAGGAACAAGTTGTTTATATATCCATCCGTATATCACTATTATTTTACATTATGCACTTTATGATGTTTTAGAAGCATGCTTAAGGGTGTATGATGATGAGACCTAACAAAGATAAATTAATTGGTTGCCAATTACGCGAAAAATCCCTCAAACAATATTAAGCGATTTTCCTTCCGTTGAATGATTCTTTCTCAAGATCCGAAATTGGCATTGGTTTGTTGGCCAAAGTCAAGACCTTTGTCAATTGAGGATGTGTTTGAATCATGAGAGTTTTGTTACACATCGGTGTCCTGTCCAAGTTGTGATTTGTTGGCCAAAGTCAAGATCACTTCTTGTCCATCGACATTGATTACGAAACTTTCCTTGTCAATGGGTCCCGCTTAACTGGAATCATTAGGTTTGTTGTGCCAAAGCCAAGGCTTAGTTGATTCAGAGGAAATGGTTAGGAAAATGTATTGGATACATTGACGTATGTATTAGATATATATGTTTCGGACTTGGATGTCCACCTACCGGATCTAGGAATTGGATGGGATCCAATTGATCTTCGAGATCTACCTAGTTAAATATCATACAACTTGTTGGCCAAAGTCAAGGTTGTGTGTTATTTAACGGGATCCTAGCCCACTAGGAAATTAGATTTCCCGAGTACTCAACAGAGGGTTAGAGACTTGTAGAAAATAGTGGGAGGCTAGTATTGAGTTTGCAATTTCATTCAGATACTTAGCTTTACGCGCTTAAAAAATTTATTTCGTCAATTTTTTAACATTAGTTGGACTAATAAAAATGTTATTTTTCTTGTAACAGTTTGACTGTACCCATTTTATCGTTAACTAGATAGTTGGACTATCGTAGTTAAGATGGCTAGCAAGGTAAATGTCCGTGACATTATCATGGGTGACAATGTCTTTAAGGGGACAAACTTTGCTGATTGGGAAATGAACCTAAGGATAGTCCTTGGGGCGGAGAGGATACTGTATACGATTCAGAGACCTCTCGGGCCTATGCCCACTGAGCCACTTGAGCTGGAGTTATGGAAAACTCACAGTGATGATTGTGACACGGCTCAGTCGATCATGCTTGCTTCAATGACTCAACACTTTCGTCGCCAAATAGGGACTTGGATCCTTATAATATGATGGCAAGATTGCAAGATCTTCACCGCACTAATAAGCGGATGGCGAGGTACGAGTTGGTGAAGGATCTTTCGCACCCGTATGACTGATGGTAGTTCTGTTGAGGTCCATGGGACTCAAATGATAGCCGATATTGATGAACTGGCTTGTATGGGTATAGTCTTGGAGTCTGAGCTGGCTATAGATGTACTTCTACAGTCACTACCCGATACTTGGAAACAGATTGTCATCAACTACAAACTGATGAATTCGGATGACACTCTTGGAGAGTTGTTGTCAATTCTCAAGGAGTCAGAGAAAGAACTTCTGAAAGGCAACAAGCGCGAGGCGCACTTTGCAACAACATCTCAAACACCGAAAGCTGGGCTCAAGGCAACTGGGGGTGTTAAAAAGAAGAAGCATAAGAACAAAGGCAAGGCCAAGTCAACAAAGGCTTCTGGGAAGCCAAGGGACAAGTCTCAAGATGTTTGCCTGAAATGCGGCAAGAAAGGTCACTGGAAGCGTGACTGCCGCATGAACAAGGGACATAAGGAGGACATACAGGCGGGCAAGGCACCGGCCTCAGGTATGTTTGTTATTGAGATAAATATGACTACTTCAAGTCTTAATAAAAATTGGATTTTTGATTCTGGCTGTGGTTCTCATATTTGTACTGATGTGCAGGATCTGCATGATAGCAGGAGACTGGCTTCGGGGAGATTGATCTACGAGTTGGAAATGGAACTTCTGTTGCTGTTTTGGCCGTAGGCACTTTTGTTTTGGAACTGCCCTCGGGGCACGTACTTAAACTTTTGAACTGTTATTATGTTCCTAGTTTAACTAAGAATATTATTTCTGTATCTTTGTTAACCCAGTGTGGGTACACTTTTGTATTTAAAAACACCAGGTGTTATTTATATATGAATGATGCAGAAATTTGCAGTGCTGATGCAAATAATGGTCTTTATATTTTGAATATAAATGAATCTCCAAAATGTAAAATAACAAACAAAAGGCTCAAAATGAGTAATCCAAAAGAAGAAACTTATTTGTGGCATTGTCGTCTGGGACACATCAACAAGACTCGCATATCCACACTTTCAAAGAGTGGGTACTTGGACGGATTTGATCCAAATTCATATGACGTCTGCGAATCTTGTTTATTAGGCAAAATGCCTAAATCACCTTTTAGTGGTAAAGGTGAACGCGCCACTGAACTGTTAGCCCTCGTTCATAGTGACGTTTGTGGGCCCATGTCTAGCCAGGCTAGAGGTGGATATCGATACTTCGTAACCTTTACGGATGATGCATCACGTTATGGTTATGTGTATCTAATGATGCACAAGTCGGAAACTTTTGAGAAATTCAAAGAGTTTCGACACGAAGTTGAAAAACAAACAGGCAAGAGTATTAAGACATTACGGTCGGACCGTGGTGGCGAATATTTAAGTAATGAGTTTCAAGATTACTTGAAAGAATATGGTATTCTTTCACAATGGACTCCTCCTGGAACACCACAATTAAATGGTGTGTCTGAACGGAGAAACCGTACCTTGCTGGACATGGTAAGGTCGATGATGAGTCGCACTGAGCTACCTATATCTTTCTGGGGACATGCATTAGAAAGTGCAATTCTTATTTTGAATAGGGTTCCGTCAAAGTCTGTTGAACAGACTCCGTATGAGATATGGACAGGAAAGAAACCAGGTTTCTCATTCCTGAAGATTTGGGGTTGCTGGGCATACGTCAAACGTTTGGAAGGTACCAAACTTGAACCCAAATCAGATAAATGCCTATTTGTTGGATATCCTAAGGAAACCAAAGGATATTACTTCTATAACCCAAAAGAGAACAAAGTATTTGTTGCTCTACATGCAGTTTTCCTTGAGAAGGAATTCCTAAATGCAGTGGTTAGTGGGAGGAAAGTAGAACTCGATGAAAGTCGTAGTGATACTGTTCCTGGCATGAGAATCTAGAACGGAACATGAACAGTCCATCCAGGATGAGACTGAACCACAATCTTCAATTACACAAGGGTTACGTAGGTCGGAGAGAGTCAGGGTAATACCTGAGAGGTATGGATTCCTGATCTCACCTCATGTAGATATTAATCTTATTGAGGATACTGAACCAGCTACGTATGAGTAAGCGATACGGGGTATCGAATCCACTTTATGGCAAGAGGCCATGAAGGCCGAAATGGATTCCATGTATACCAACCAAGTTTGGACACTGGTTGATGCACCAGAAGGCGTAAAGCCTATTGGATGCAAATGGGTCTTCAAGAAGAAGACAGACATGGATGGAACGTTCAAACGTACAAAGCTAGGCTTGTAGCGAAGGGGTATCGTCAACAACTTGGAGTTGATTATGACGAAACTTTCTCACCCGTTGCCATGATTAAATCCATTCGGATAATGCTTGCAATAGCTGCATATTACGATTACGAAATATGGCAGATGGACGTTAAAACCGCTTTCCTTAACGGAAACCTGTTGGAGGATGTTTATATGCAACAACCTGACGGTTTTATCGCACCAAGACTTGCAAACAAGGTTTGTAAGTTAAATCGGTCCATTTATGGACTGAAGCAAGCATCGAGGTCATGGAACCAACGTTTTGATGAGGTCATAAAAGAATATGATTTCATTCAAAACGTAATGATCCTTGTGTGTATAAGAGGTTAGTGGAGTATTTGGGAGTGGGTGGATGTCCTTTATGTTGACGATGTATTGCTTATAGGCAATGACATTCCCATGTTACGTCGGTGAAAGCTTGGCTTTCATTGAAATTCTCCATGAAAGATCTGGGAGAAGCAGCTTTTATTCTATGAATAAAGATCTACCGGGATAGATCTAGAAAGCTACTTGGACTCTCCCAGAGTACATATATTGATAAAGTGTTGAAGAGATTCAACATGGATCAGTCCAAGAGGGGACTGTTGCCAACATCACATGGCGTCTATCTATCTAGGGACATGTGTCCAAAAACACAAGATGAGAGAGACAACATGAGTCGGACTCCGTTCGCCTCGGCAGTCGGATCGATCATGTATGCCATGATATGTACACGACCTGATGTGTCATATGCTTTGAGCATGTGTAGTCGATATCAGGCCGATCCAGGACAGGATCATTGGATGAGGGTTAAGAGTATCCTTAGGTATCTTAAGAGAACTAAGGATGTTTTCTTAATCTATGGAGATGGAGAACTTGAGGTATCTGGGTATACCGATGCAAGTTTCCAAACCGACAGAGACGACTTTAAGTCGCAAACCGGGTACATATTTTGCTTGAATAACGGAGCAGTGAGCTGGAAATCTTCCAAGCAAGATACTGTTGCCGATTCAACAACTGAAGCGGAGTACATTGCAGCAGCTGAAGCAGCAAAAGAGGCAGTTTGGATCCGTAAATTCCTAATTGGATTAGGAGTAGTTCCGTTAGCAGCTGAGCCCGTTCCATTGTATTGTGACAATAGCGGGGCTATAGCACAGGCTAAGGAACCAAGGTCTCATCAACGATCCAAACATGTTCTTCGACGATTCCATCTGATTCGAGAGATCATACATCGTGGCGATGTGAAGATCGAGAAGATCGCATCAGAGGATAATATTGCAGATCCGCTGACGAAAGCTATTCCTCGGGAAAAGTTTGAGCGACATGTACATAGTTCAGGTATTAGATGCTTGAGTGACTGGCTATAGGCCAAGTGGGAGATTGTTAGACAGTAATGACCCATAGCGTCACTATTTTGTGAATGATATTGTATTATTGTACAAAATTAACTATGTAGTAATGAAATTGCCTTTTACCGTTTTGTAATTTATTTACTTAGAAATATAAATGGTAAAAGTCCCTATGATTAGTTCTGGATTGAGATGATATGAGACAGTATCAATCCATAAAGGTTTAATCATTAAATATCCCTAGTCGTAGTATTATCGAGACTGGACATCGATAATGCGGAATAGACTAGTACTGCACTCGTGCATGTTGTGAGGGCACAACGGCATAGTTCTCATATATTTAAGTATAGGATACTTATGCAAGTGCGGTAGGAGGTTGTGTTTTACCGATGGTACGGAAAACAGCTTCGCTCTGGATAGACCCCGCGGAATCCCATTGGTAGTATGTCTGCGTGTCTATGGGAGTCCGCTTCAGGGTAGGTGCATATGATCTTAACCTGAGACTTGCATCGCTAGTACTTACGACGATCGGTAAACTTTAGTTTTGGTGGTCCAGGGCTTTAACGGGTTCTGTGTACATCTCTTCTGGGTTTATCGAGAATCGTAGTGTATTGGATGTGATGTCAAGATGGAAGTATCACTTCAGACATATGGAGATGATGATCGCGAGGGATTCAGAACTAGTACTCTATAATGGTTGCAACCATCGGGATAATATGACTAGGTCAGGATTATCCGATTCAAAGAGACTGGTTGCTTGACATCCGATATGTGTTTCGGACGGGGCAGACACTTATCCAGCCCCAGCCCTAGCATGTGATCATCCGATACTGGTTCGATATACACTATACTACGGTATACTACGCCTGTTATAGATCTAATATTCCAGTAAGAATATTTCTAGAGAATTGGGTAGGCATGGCGTTTTGCTAGAGGCTAACCTTGTCTTGTGAATCGGTAAAAACGTAGTACTTGGTACGTACGTGTTCGGATAGTTCGACAACCGGATTTACTGCCAACATATCTAGAGGTCTCTTGGGTCGCTTCCCGAAGATTCACCGATGACGTATGATTCAAACTCGATTAATCTTGGATTAATTACGGAGAGACTTTATCTTGGATAAAGTACTGTATAAAGAGAGAGAACGATTAATTTAGAATTAATCGTAAAATTATTATATTCGATATAATAAACGGAATTCGATTTCGACGCGAAATTAAAATTAGATTTTAATTCGGGCAAACGAATTAATTTAGAATTAATTCGTTAGCGACGTAAATAATAATTTCGCTAGGCGCAATTATTTATTTAAATTCGATTTAATTAACGTCGCGACGTAAGCTCGATATTTCGGAAATATCGAACCCGAACGCGTGAGTTTACGTGGGCCCACTTTCATTTGGAAACGTGTGGGGCCCACAATGACACTTGTCATTATTTGTATTTTTTAATCAAGATGCAATGCATGAAGATAGTGTACAAAGCACTCAAGGGTAATGCATGGAAATTGAGTGTTAGACACTCTAAGTCTTTGCATGGCTTGTGTTATATTTATATTATTATTTAATATAATTATAACATAAATATAAATTGATTTTTGAAACACAAAATCAGATCTTGCTCTCTCCCTCTCTTGACCGAAACAGTGAACAGTTTTGGCTCTCCTTCTTCTTCCATTTTCTTAAGAACTTTGTGAAGAAAGTGTACAAGTTTGGAACTTTAATACATAAGTTTGGCTAGCAACATCAAGGGATCATACAAGGTGATATGGGAAACTCATCTTAGAGCTTGGAAGGATCAAATTCAAGCTTGGAGCTTCTCTTCACTGGTTGGGCGAATTCTTCACTGCACAAAGGAGTAATTTTGCTTCATCCATTGCATCCACTTTGGTTTTTGTGAGTATTGTTTCCGCCATTACTTCCTTTTAGTTCATTCTTATATATATTTTGCTTGGTTTTTGATCTTGGGACATGGTTATTAGATTTCCAACATTAGCATAGTGGCCAAAGGTGGTTTTCAATAAGTCATTACTTTAACTGATGATTGTTTAAGATTTGGGTATTTGTACCTAATAAAACATAAGTCAGAAACTTTTGAAAAGTTCAAAGAGTATAAGAATAAAGTAGAAAACCAATTGGGAAAAAGTATAAAAAATCCATTATCTGATCGTGCAGGAGAATACTTAAGTACCGAATTTCAAGATTATCTCAAGGAACATGGAATAGTGTCGCAAGTAACACCTCCTTACACACCTCAGCCTAATGGTGTCTCTAAAAAGAGAAATCATACCCTATTGGATATGGTACGTTCCATGATGAGTTTTGTTGTTATACCAATGTCTTTTTGAGGATATTCTCTCCAAACAGCCTTGCATGTTATAAATAGAGTTCCGACCAAAATCCGCTCCCAAAACCCCATATGAGATATGGTATGGGAAACATCCTAATTTAGGATATTTGAAGATTTGGGGTAGTCCAGCTTATGTAAGGAAAGTCGTTACGGAAAAGCTAGAATCAAGATCTGAAAAAGGTCAATTCATAGGATATCCGAAGGATTCGATGAGATATTACTTCTATATTCCCTCTGATCACAAGATAGTGGTTAGTAGGAATGCTACCATCCTTGAGGACTGTTTGGTTTAATAGGGAAGTACTGGGAAAGAATTGGACCTAGATGAGGAAATCTCACAAGAAGAGAATTCTGAAAAACGAACTGACTCACCTCAGAAGGAATCAGAAAAAGTAGAACAAGAAGCACCTCAAGAAACACAACCACTTCGCATATCACTTAGGTAATCTCACATGCCACTGAGATATACCCTAGTCAATCAATAAGATTTTGAATCTCTTATGATTGGTAAAATGGTCCATGTTGATGACCCAAGAAACTACGAAGAAACAATGTCAGACATTGACTCTTCTAGATGGCTTGAAGCTATGAATTCTGAAATGGAATCGATGTATTCCAATCAAGTGTGGACACTTGTTGATCCTCCTGAAGGAATTGGTCCTATTGGGTGTAAATGGGTCTTCAAGAGAAATATTAGAAAGGATGGAAAAGTAGAGACTTATAAAGCTAGACTAGTGGCAAAAGGATATATACTCAGAAACAATGAGTTGATTATGAGTAGACATTTTTCGCCAATAACTATGCTAAAATCCATTAGAATTCTCTTAGCTATAACAGCTTACTTTGACTATGAGATTTGGCAAATGGATATAAAAACATCTTTTCTAAATGGATTTCTTGAGGAAGAAATTTATATGAAACAACCAGAAGGTTTTACATCTAAATTTGAAAGTCATAAAGTATGTAAGTTGCAAAGATCTATATATGGTCTAAAGAAATCATCTAGGAGTTGGAATCTACGATTTGATATTGCGATCAAAATGTTTGGTTTCATCAAAAATGTGGATGGGCCCTGTGTTTATAAAAAGGTCATTGGGAGCACCGTAACATTCTTAATATTATATGTGGATGACATATTACTATTGGAAAATGATATCGCTATGATGTCTTCAGTCAAAGTATGGTTATATCCAAAATATTCTCAATGAAAGACTTGGGAGAAACTGTTGGGGTTGGTGCTCAGAGCGCCAATCCGGACCGTATTTATGTCTGATTCATGAATACGATCAATTTCATTTTCCATAATATTACTTATTTATGGTTACACCTCTTGTTTTTTATATACGTATTCAATCTGATTATGATTAAATTGAAACTAAATGTGGTTTAGTGATATGTATATATTAGACAAAGGCCCGATAATATACAATCCAGTACATAGTTACAAAGGTAGTTTGTAATTGACATTGGAAAGTATCACCGCTAAATGTATATTATCAAATATAGTTCCTGGTCAAGATTTACTAACACGGGTCAGTTAGTCAAATCTGTTGAGACCAGTACATATCGTATATCGAGACTTGGTCCGATGGTTTATCCCAATGAACCATGAGTCTGGGGTGACTCGTATAGATGTGTAGGTGTTTATAGTGGATAAACATTGAATGACTCACCGAAGATTCTTAATAGATGGTACACCAACGTCAATAAGAATCTTCTCGGGTTGAGTAGCATAGTGGTCCTTCGACTTGAGATACCACTGTAGATGTATGAGACATCCTCCACACTTAGATAACAGTCACGTCACCGATCTATTTTTATATCAGACCTCCGCCTGTTCGTTGGGTGTGGACCGATCCTCGGGATATCCTGTGTGTATCAAGATAGGATCCGTCAGTTCTGTATATAGAGCATAGGTAGTCCATATATGATTAGCAGTCTGTTAAATCTGTGGCCACAGTATACTTCGGAAGTAAGTTCCGACCGTTATTTAGAGATTGCTAATAGATACGTCGATGGGATAATACCAATAGAGATTTGACGTTTACATCTATATCTCTGGTATTATCCGGATACCTGTGACGGAGGGATTATACGTATGCAATGACCTCGACCTGTATGATTTAGTGAGTTTATATGTGGCCGTCATAATTTACAGATGGGTAAATTATGGACACGAAATTGGATTTTGTGATGAATATACCTGAATCTAGAGAGTCTCACTAATGAAATATACTCGTAGAGCACTAGGACAACTTTTATGAATTATGGTGATTATTTATAAATCGTTTAAACGTTAAACGAAAAATACATGCAAACGGGCCGAACCGTCATTTCCTAATTAATCTGTATTTGTATTTAATATATGATATTATTAAATACACATTAATAAATTATCAAATAAAGGTATTTGACATATATCATTAATATATGTATTTGAGATATTTAAAGTAAATATAATACTTATATTTTGAGATATTTGTATTTAATTAATTATTTAATTGTTTAATAGTTAAATGATTAATATAATTAAAATATAAATATCTCACCAAATGATAAAGTTAGGAAATGATTATAAGTGTAAATTGCTAACTTATACTTAAAGGAAAAGGTTTTCAAAACGGTTTTGACTTCTTAAGATATTTGTTTTAAATTGTTTAAAATTGAAATATCAATTTCCTTTTCTTTTTGTCGAATTTGGCCAACACCCTAAAATAAATATAATTGTTATATTTTTGAGTTGCAATTGTTGACTTACTTTATTCATTAAATGGTTTGATGATTAAAGTTGCAAGTTGATAAGTTGAATTTGTTGGGATTTATGTCCTAGAGCTTCATGTATTGTAAATGTAATTGATTATTGTAATAATAATAAATGCATTATTCTTTTTTATCAAAGTTGTTTGATTTATATCGCATATTGTCCAATTGTCTTTTTTACCTTGATTACTATTGTACCTTTAGACTTAGTGTATGTTTGATGCACAAGAGGATTTAAGTCTAAAGTTAGTAATCTAAATAGTCCATAGAGAGCGAACAAGGAGGGTACTTTGTTTGTGGTATATCTATAGCTGCGGTCCATTCTATACTTGTATGAAGACCTTGATCCGGGATCGTTCATGTAGTGACATGGGAATGGAGGCACCTTGTATGATAAAATCATATAGGACTGGACTCAGATAAATACGAATTTCTTTTAATATCCGTTAATCGAAGAAATTCATTTTATCTAATAGATGGTCATATATGGATTCGATCTTAATCCTGAGTGTACTACGAACTCCTGCATGACAGGTTATGTCCTTTGATTTACTATGGTGAGGTTGGTGTTGCATTCCCAGCCAATAACTACATATTTTGGGGATATGATTTGGTATGTAGCTGGGAACGTTTTACATAGATATGGAATTCACTCCTTCTTACGAGAAGCAGATGAATATCTCTTTTAAGAGTTGATTCGGGACTTGAACAATTTGAGCGCTCAACTTTTCTATTACGAATAGAAAATATTTTATATTCATAATTGTTATGAATTAATTGTTCATTATAAAATTAATGGTGCTTAAGAGACAAAATATTTAGAGGGATTTTAACGGACTTATGACCCGGCTCTATTTATGAGATATTCGTGAAGGGCTAATCCACATGTAATGACTATATCGATGGACACCGAAAATGTTCGATTTATTTAATCCATCTACGGTAACGAGAGTTCAACTTCGAGTTTTTAGTGGAATAACGCGGAGTTAATAATTCATAATATTTGATTAAAGAGTTTAATTAATATTTCGGAATTATTGGAGCTCGGAACTGTAGGTCAATTCGGTCCCCGTGCTAGATCGATTAACTGTAGCAAACCTAATATAACTAGATTGTCTAATTATATGCTCACATTATATTTATTTATATATTATTAATAAGATTAATAATATTTATTGTCACAAATGAAAACTATGTTAAATTAGTTTAATTTAATGTTTTTTAGAATTCTTTGATTATGAGATAATCAAGTCTTGATTATGAGATAATCAAGTTAGTAATAATTATGAGATAATTACTACAACATAATTGAAGGTAAATAAATCATTATTATATATTGATTTTTATTTACCATTGGAGACAAAGCCATATGGCTTACCATGTCATCCAAGATATTATGTCTATTAGGTGTGATGTCGAGATGGAAGTATCACTCCAGTAATAGTGGAGATGATGATCACATAGGATACGGAACTCGTTCTCTTATATGCTGCAGCTATCGGGATATTATGACTAGGTCATGTTTATCCGATTATAGAGACTAGTTACCAGAGATCCGATATGTGCTTCGTACGGGGCATACACAATTCCAGCCCCAGGCCTAGCATGTGACTTCCGATACTGGATCGAAATACGTAATACTACGTATACTACGCCTTATACAGATCACATATTCCTGTAAGGATATTTCTGGAGAATTGGGTAGGCATGGCGCTTTGCTAGAATCCAACCTTGTCTTGTAAATCGGTACAAACGTAGTACTAGGTACTTACGTCTTCGGATAGTCCGACGACCTGATTTACTGCCAACATATCCGGGGATCTAATGGGTCGCTTCCCGAAGATTCACCGATGAGTATGACTCGCACTTAATTAATCTGGGATTAATTAGATGAGAGAGAAAATTAATCTGGGATTAATTGCGGAGATATTTTATCTGGGATAAAATATCAATAAAGAGAGATAAAGATTAATTTGGAATTAATCGATTAAATAATATATTTGATATATTATACGAAATTAGATTCGATGCGGAATTGAAATTAGATTTTAATTCGGGCGAACGAGTTAATTTAGAATTAATTCGTTAGCGACGTGAATAGTAGTTTTGCTAGGCAAAGTTATTTAATTAAATTAGATTTAATTTCGTCGCAACGGAAAATTCGTTAATTTGGAATTAGCGAACCCGAGCCCGGGAGTGTTTGCTGACGCACTCGCATTTCGAATTCAAGTGCGGCCACAAGTCACATCTAGCGTCAAATTATTAGTCACTTTGATTGATGTGATGTCTAATCACTTTGAGTGATTGACAACATGTCACTTGTGATTGATGTGAATAGTTGATGGAAGTGGTTGGAAAACATTAAATGCTTTTGGCTCCAAAATTGTATTTGACTTTTGGAAATGCTTTTTCAATTTTTTTGATTTTAATTTTTGTGTATTAGATACACAAGCCAAAATAAACTAACACACTTTATCTCTCTCTTCCTCTTGGATTCGGCTAAGGGCCTTATTCTTCTCCTCTCTCTTTTGTTGGTCGAATGGCCATTTCCTTTTCTTCTATTTGGCTTGGCCGAATATACCAAGAACAAGGATGAAGATTTTGTTGCAAAATCAAGAGTGCTAGCACACAATGGAGTCTTGCGAAGGTGATAGGGAAACCACACATGTGAGCATGGAATTTAAACAAAAGCTTGGAGCTTGGAGCAATAATGGAGGACCATGGCCGAAATTTTGAGGACTTCAAAACAGCCCACTGCCGAGTTTCTCAAAGGGCAGAAAAAGATTTTTTGTTGTCTACCGCATCGCTCAACCGATCGATTTAAGTATTCTGCAACCTCCTCGATGTATTCACATGTATGTTTCTATGCTTTATTCGATCCTCGGGACTTAGACATAACCCAACAAAAGATTCAAAGATTTACTCCGGAAATGTCCTCATCATGAGATCACAAAGCGGCTACAAGTCCAAACCTTCTACAATGGACTTTATGGAATAATGAGACCAAAATTGATGTTGCTGCTGGAGGAGCTTTGATGGCAAAAGGAGAAGATCAGGTCTGAGACTTAATTAAGGAAATGGCAAAAATAATTCTTTATGGCCAACAGAAAGGAGCATGATCCAAAGAATTGCAGGAATTTATGAAGTTTGAGCCAACACAGCACTGAATTCCAAACTGGATGTGATTTGCAAAAATCTGGAAACTCTTAACATGAAAGTTAATGGTGGATCCACAAGTTCACCATTTGGAGGAGTACCTGAGTCAGAATCTTACAACCAACAAGAAGAGACAGTGAACTATGTCAACAATTTCAAAAGACAGAGGAACAATCCATATTCCAACACCTAGAACCCAAGGTGGAGGAATCACCCCAATTTTGCATGGAGCAACATTTCAGGGCAAAAGAACTACCCATCACCGGGATTCCAACAACCAAATAAAAGCCAGGAGCATGAAAAAGAACCAGGAATAACATAAATGCTGGCCCAGTTGAAGAAGCAAGAAGCAAAATATGATGCTTTAGCAGCTATGGTTCAAAATCAAGTAGCATTGAATCAAAGCCATTCAGCCTATATTAAAGCACTAGAAAATCAAATGGGACAACTGGCCAATGCTCAGAGTTACAGACTGCCAGGAAATCTTCCCAACAATATAGAACCAAATCCAAGGAACCGAGGGAATGAGCAATGTCAAGCCATTACTTTGAAAAGCGGTACTGAAATCAACAAAGATGATGGAATCAAGGAAACCATTGAAGAAGTTCCAAAAGATGTAGTTCCACAGATGGAGGAAAAAGAAGCAAAAGAAACAGATCAAGAAAGAATCACTTTACCTCCACATTTTCCTCAACGACTCCAGAAAAACAAATTGGATAAACAGTTTGCACGATTCTTGGAGGTGTTCAAAAAGCTGCATATCAACATTCCATTTGCAGAAGCCTTGGAAGAAATGCCCAGCTATGTCAAATTCATGAAAGACATTCTTCCACGAAAACGGAGATTGGGAGATTACGAGACAATAGCATTGACAGAGGAATGCAGCGCCATCATTCAGAGGAAACTTCCCCCGAAGTTGAAAAATCTTGGCAGTTTCACAGTTCCTTGCACCATTGGAGAACATTATATTGGTAAGGCTTTATGTGATTTAGGTGCAAGTGTTAATTTAATGTCTTTTTCTATTTACAGGAAACTACAAATCAGAGAAACAATGCCTACATCAGTCTCTCTGTAACTTGTTGATCGAACGCTCGTCTTTCCGAGAGGTGTCGTTGAAGATGTGCTGGTCAAAGTCGACAAACTCATTCTCCTAGCAGATTTCATTATCCTTGACATGGAAGAAGACAAAGATGTTCCTATCATCATTGGGAGACCATTCTTGGCTACAGGTCGAACTGTGATTGATGTGCAAAAAGGAGAACTAACTATGAAAGTACAGGACCAAGAAGTTACCTTCAATGTTTTCAAAGCCATGAAATTCCCGAGTGAAGAAAATGAGGAAGAATGTTTCAGAATTGATGTTGTTGAAAGTATCCTTCATGATACTGATACAGTTCCTACGAACAAACTTGAAGCTTGCATCACTAACATGACTAACAACGAGCTAGATGCTGAAATTCTGAAATGTATCAACTATCTTGACAAGCCATTCTGATTCAAATCGACACCACCAGTGGAAAGTCTGGAACTTCCTAAGAAAGATCGAATCAAACCCTTAATTGAAGAACCACCGCAGCTGGAGCTGAAGCTATTGCCGAGTCATCTCAGGTATGCATTTCTTGGAAACTCTTTTGAATTACCTGTTATTATTTCTTCTTCACTAACATTGGAGCAGGAAGAAAACTTACTGAGAGTGTTATGAGAACACAAGAAAGCCATTGGCTGGACTATATTAGACATTCGATGCATTAGTCCATCATTTTGCATGCACAAGATTCTGATGATTGACGAGTACAAAGCCACAGTGGAGCATCAACGGAGATTAAATCCAATCATGAAGGAGGTCGTGAAGAAAGAAATCATCAAATGGTTGGATGCTGGCATCATCTACCCCATCTCAGACAGTAGTTGGGTGAGTCCTATGCAGTGTGTACAAAAGAAATGAGGAATTAATGTTGTCACAAATGAAAAAAATGAGCTGATTCCAACAAAAACGGTGACTAGATAGAGAGTATGCATGGACTACCGGAAGCTGAACAAAGCAACAAGGAAATACCATTTTCTGCTGCCATTCATTGATCAGATGTTAGATACACTGGAGGGATATGAGTACTATTACTTTCTGGATGGATATTTGGGGTACAATTAGATTGCCATCGCCCCAGAAGATCAGGAGAAAACCACTTTTACATGTCACTATGGTACTTTTGCTTTCCGCAGAATGCCATTTGGATTATATAATGCACCTGCCACATTTCAACGTTGCATGATGGCCATCTTCTTAGACATGCTGGAGCAGAGTATGGAGGTTTTCATGGATGACTTCTCTATGTTTGGAGATTCTTTTGACCAATTCTTGTAAAATCATGAACATGTGTTACAAAGGTGCGAAGATACAAACTTGGTACTCAATTGGGAGAAATGTCATTTTATGGTGCATGAAGGCATTGTTCTTGGACACCGGATCTCACAAAAGGGAATCGAGGTAGACAAAAGCAAAGATCAAGACAATTGAAAAACTACCTCCACTCACATCTGTCAAAGGGATTCAAAGTTTTCTCGGACATGCTGGCTTTTACAGGAGATTTATCAAAGACTTCTCAAAATTGCAAAACCTCTTTGCAATCTTCTGGAGAAAGATATGCCTTTCAACTTCACCAAAGAATGCCAGGAAGCCTTTGAGATCTTAAAACAGAAGCTGGTCTCTACCCCCATCATAGTAGCACCGGACTGGACCCTTCCATTTGAGGTGATGTGAGATGCTAGTGATTTTACTGTAGGAACAGTTTTGGGACAACACAAAGCAAAGATCTTCCATGCCATTTACTATTCCAGTAGAACTCTGAATGAAGCTCAACTCAACTACACAACCACTGAAAATGAGCTACTTGCAGTTGTGTTCGTTTTTGACAAATTTCGCTATTATCTGCTGGGTCCCAAAGTGGTGGTCTACACAGATCATTCAGCAATCAAATACGTGATCGTGAAGAAAGATGTCAAACCCAATTGATCCGTTGGATACTTCTTCTACAAGAATTTGATGTGGAGATCAGAGACAGGAAAGGAACAGAAAACCAGGTGGCAAATCATTTATCAAGGGTCAAGAATGGAGAAACAGCTGGCAAAGAATTGACAATCAAAGAAACTTTTCCAGATGAACAGCTATTTGCCATGAAACAGCAGGAAGTCTATTGGTATGCTGACTATGTCAACTACATAGTTTCTAGAAAATGGCCGTTGGAATGGACAACTCAGCAAAGGAAGAAATTCTTCAAAGAAGTCAAGCACTATGTCTGGGATAATCCATACTTGTTCAAATGTTCTGCTGATCAATTACTGAGATGATGTGTTCCACATAAGCAGGTCAACAGTGTTTTGCAACACTGTCATTCATCACCATATGGCGGACACTTCAGCGGGAATAAAACTGCAGCAAAAGTCCTACAATCAGGTTTGTTCCGGCCCAATATTTTTAAAGATGTTTATCTATTTTCTCTTCAATGTGACAGGTGCCAGAGAGTGGGGAATATTTTGAGGAGAAATGAAAGACCGTTGTAAAATATTCTGGAAGTTGAGATATTTGATGTATGAGGTATTGATTTTATGCGACCCTTTGTTCCATCATTCGGAAACCTGTACATACTGGTTGCTGTAGACTATGTCTCAAAATGGGTTGAAGCAATTGCACTGCCATCCAATGATTCAAAAGTGGTGATCAAGTTCCTGAAAAAGAATATTTTCACTCGCTTCAGAACACCTCAGGCAATTATCAGCGATGCTGGCTCACATTTCTGCAACTAATACTTCGATGCACTCCAATCCAAATACGGAGTTACTCATAAGGTTGCCACAACCTATCATCCACAGTCAAACAGGCAAGTTGAAGTTTCAAATAGGGAGATCAAAATAATCTTGGAGAGAATCGTTGGTTCAACAAGGAAAGACTAGTCTGAAAAACTGGATGACGCATTATGGGCCTACTAGACAGCTTACAAGACACCCATTAGTATGTCCCCATATCAAATGGTGTTCGGGAAAGCATGCCATCTGCCAGTTGAGCTTGAACACAAGGCGTACCGGGCGCTGAAGAAGTTGAATCTTGATCCACAAGCTGCAGGAGATCAAAGACTTCACCAACTCAATGAGTTGGAGGAATTTTGCCTACAGGCTTATGAGAATGCCAAACTACACAAAGAGAAGACCAAGAAATGACATGACCGAAAAATAGTGCGCAAACAATTGGAACCAGGGCAGCAAATGTTGTTGTACGATTCAAGGTTGAAACTTTTTCCTGTAAAGCTAAAATCAAAATGGTCAGGTCCATTTATGATTATGCAGGTGTTACCCTACGGAGTTATTGAGATATACAATCCCAAGTTGAGCAACACATTCAAGGTTAACAGCCAGCATGTCAAGAACTACTGGGGAGAATCATTTGAGCGACAAAAAGAAAGTGTCACACTTTTAGATCCAGCCTAACGTTCAGGAAATCATGTCTAGCTGACGACATTAAACTTAACGCTAGCTGGGAGGCAACCCATGCACTTTGTGTATATATTATGATTTGGTGTGTTTTATTTTATGTGTTAGTTTTTGCAGGTGAAGTCATTTCAAGATGGAAGAAGCTCTCACAAATCTTCACAAACAATTTCCTTTTCTCCCTCAAAATTCTCTGATAAAGGTCTACAAAGCTCACATGGAACGAATGAGACTTCTGACGATCCATGGTCTTTCTAATGACATTCGTTGGGTAATCGAAGCACGGGTCTGATTAGCAGGTGAGTATTCTAATTCTTGTAATTCTTATTTGCCTGGTTTTGGAAGAAGCACCCATGCAAAGAAACAAAGAGCTAAGAAAATGGGTGTTTGTTACAAATGTGCACGCTGTAATTGCAATACTCGTTGTCATTCTTTAGGAATGGTATCTGATAATCGCGAAGATAAAATTAAATTCATTAGGGTTGGCTTGAGTAAGGAGTCTTTAGATGATATATCTTCGACTCTTGAGACGCATGCCATGGATATGTTCATATAGCCATTCGCAAAATACATACACAATTCCGAAAAGAAAGACAATAGTTAAATCTCGGGAATCTGACTCTAAAAGACCTTGTTTGCCAATTTATAAGAAAATTGGATGAGAAGCTTGTCCCTAACGCATAGACGTCATTCAAGCCATTACATTATTGTAAATATTATATCTCTTTGTCTTTTCTTAATAATTGTGATTTGTTTTGTTATTTTCTCTGACAGGATCCAGGCTACTTTTTGACCTTTCACTATTTACTATTTTGCCACTAATCATCCTTTGGAAGATATTTGTGCCATTATTACTCACCCTTTTCAGGTTCTATAAATTCAACTCATCATTGCACTCTTGAAGGCATCCAGAGCTGAAAAAAAACACACAAAAATATGGAAGCAACTTCAAGAAGATGAGTTGTAAACATTTGTGTGTTTTGTGGTACTAGTGTTGGTGTTAAACCAGAATATGTAGCAGCAACATATGAATTGGGTCGAGTCATTACTGCAATGAATATGCACTTAGTATATGGCGGTGGAAATCTTGAACTAATGGGGATCATTTCAAAGGCTGTACAGGATATAGGTAGCCAAGTTCTGGGAATCATCCCAAAACCCTTGGCAGAGGCGAATCTTATTGGATCATCAAATGGTGAAGAACTAATTGTGCCAGGTATGTCTGAACGACTGGTAGAAATGATTAACCGTGTTGATGCTTTTATTGCTTTGCCAGATGGCTTGGGCACATTAGAGGAAATTTTTACAGTGTTATCTTGGGCAAACCTGAACATACACCAAAACCACTTGGACTGTTTAACATTGAAGGATTCTATGATTTTCTATGTGTGTTTCTTGATGATGCCTGGAGAAATGGGTTCGTATCAAAACCTGTAAAAAAACTTCTTTTTACTGCCAGAACTGCCCCAGATTTAATTGATCAAATCTTATCATTTGAACCAAAAATTGATCCCATTCTTTCAAGATAAACTGGTCCGATGATGATCGTGGTAAGAGGCATCGGGTAAATCTTGATCTTAACTTGTAACTTTTCACTTAGATGTAGAATTTCAGCTAACCAGGTATGGTTTTCTAAACTCTTCTTCTACTGTTTAAGACATTGGGGACAATGTCTCATTTAGGTTTGGGGGAAGGGAATAGTTAATTTGTATCTTGTTTTTATTGTTTTATTTTTAGTCTAAAATTTTTCGAAAAATACAAAAAAATTGAAAATTTTTCAAAAATCACAAAAATATTTTATGTTTTTATGTTTTTAATTTGATTAATCGGGTGAAATTGGTGTAAGAGATAGCTGTGTAAGGAAATTTCACTCCTGAGACGTATCTCAACCTATTTCGGAACAAGTTAATTTTTGTTTATTTCCTTTTGAATAATTTAATTTGTGAATTCTCTATAATACTGACTAAAATGAATCTTCATATGTTCAGTTGACAGGTATTATCAACATACATAGTAACATACAGACATGAGCTATAATTGAAAAGTTTGTAATATTCAGTGCTCTAGTTTAATTGGAGGAAGCATCTAAAAAAGCGATGGGATACAAAAAAGAAACCAAAAACAAAAAAAATAAAAAAAATAAAAAAATGTATAAAAAAATAAAAAACGTCTGAGATCCAAGTTATTAAGTATGTAAGGGTTTCTTAACATCTAGTGCCCTAAAACCAACTGGTTTGGGAGTCACTGACCCAAAGCTCGTTACATGGATCGAATATGTTGCAAACAAATATATATATATATATATATATATGAAGTCTGAGTAATTAAGTCTGTAGGGGTGTCTTAACACTTAGTGCCCTAAAGCCAAATGGTTCGGGAGTCACTGACCCAAAACTCGCTACATAGATGGATGATATTGTATAAAAATAAAAAAAAATCAAAAATCAAAGAAAAAAAATCAGAAAAGTCAGAAAAATTATTCCATTGCTTAAAAAAAAGGTGTGAAATCTTATATAACTTTAGGACAAAAATATTACTTTCTTCTCAACTGTACTTGTTGACTATTGTGGGCAAAAATGAGTTGATTAATATTTTATTGACTGTGTATATGGAGAATGGTAAAACTTATCGGAGAATTTACTCATTCGGTAATATAGAATGAAACAAAACAACTATTAACTTGGATTAGATGTTTCATATGTTTAGTCATTAAATGTGTGAATTAGTTTTATTATCTTTTTTCTTTTGTAAAAAGTTTGTGGGTATCGTTGCTGTAAGCCCTCACGAGACTACAACTCGTCCACTAGGGACACCTAGGGGTTTAAAGGCTTGTTGCATATGCTAAATGCAACTGTGATCCCTGTTGGACAATTATGACCCATAGCATCACTATTTGTACAGAACATGACGTTGTTGTACAAATTAACTATGTGACAAAGGAAATTACTCTTTTATCATTTGTAATTAGATTACCTAGATATATAAATGATAAAAGTCCATATGATTAGTACCGAATTAATAAGATATGAGACAGTATTAATCCACGTAAGGTTTAATCGTTAAATATCCCTAGTCGTAGTATTATCGAGACTGAACATCAATAATGCGGAATAGGCTAGTATTGCACTTGTGCGCATTATGAAGCCATAATGGCATAGTTCTCATATATTTGGGTTGGATACTCATGCAAGTGTAATAGGAGATTATGTTTACCGATGGTACAAAAACAGCTTCGCTCTGGATAGACCCATCAGAATCTATTGGTAGAATGTGTTGGAAAAAATAACCAAGCCCCAAGATCAACAAGAACAAGCAAAAATAATATAAATACATGAATGAATAAATTGAAGTATGGTGGAATCATACTCACAATACTTGAAAATGGATGCTTAGATGATGCGAAAACTCCTCCCTTGTGCAGTGAAGCTCTCGGCCAAGAAGAAAAAGAGGGACTCCAAGTCGAGTTTGATCCTTCCAAGCTCAAGGATTAGTTCCCATATCACCTATGTATGATCCCTTGAAGGTGCTAGCCTTTGTTGTGATTTTGAATGCACAACTTCTTCAAATCTTGCCACAAAAATTGAAGAAAGGAGAGCCAAAAACTGCTTGCAAGTTTCGGCAATGTGAGAGAGAAAAGTTGAATGATTTTTGTTACAAAAAAAATCAATTTATATTTATGCCATAATATTTATTAAATTAATAATAAACTTATGACACAAATCATGCAATGGCTTAGAGTGTCAAACACTCAATTTCCATGCAAAACCATTGAGTGCATTGTACACTATCTCCATGCAATGCATTAGAATTAAATAATGCATAATATGACATGTGTCATGTGGGCCCCACACGTTTCCAAATGAAAGTGGGCCCACGTGCACTCACGCGTTCGGGTTCGATATTTACCGAAATACCGAACTTACGTCGCGACGTTAATTAAATCGAATTTAAATAAATAATTGCGCCTAGCGAAATTATTATTTACGTCGCTAACGAATTAATTCTAAATTAACTCGTTTGCCCGAATTAAAATCTAATTTTAATTTCGCGTCGAAATCGAATTTCGATTTTATATCGAATATAATAATTTTACGTTTAATTCCAAATTAATCGTTCTCTCTCTATGTATAGTACTTTATCCAAGATAAAGTCTCTCCGTAATTAATCCAAGATTAATCGAGTTTGAATCATACGTCATTGGTGAATCTTCGGGAAGCGACCCAAGAGATCTCTGGATATGTTGGCAGTAAATACGGCCGTCAGATTATCTGAATACGTACGTACCAAGTACTACGTTTTTACCGATTTACAAGACAAGGTTAGCCTCTAGCAAAATGCCATGCCTACCCAATTCTCCAGAAATATTCTTATTGGAATATAAGATCTATAACAGGCGTAGTATACCGTAGTATAGTGTATATCGAACCAGTATCGGATGATCACATGTAAGGCCTGGGGCTGGAGATGTGTCTGCCCCGTACGATACACATATCGGACATCAAGCAACCAGTCTCTTTGAATCGGATAATCCTGACCTAGTCATATTATCCCGATGGTTGCAACCATTATAGAGTACTAGTTCTGTATCCCTCGCGATCATCATCTCCATATGTCTGAAGTGATACTTCCATCTTGACATCACACCCAATACACTACGATTCTCGATAAATCCAGAAGAGGTGTACACAGAACCCGTTAAAGCCCTGGACCACCAAAACTAAAGTTTACCGATTGTCGTAAGTACTAGCGATGCAAGTCTCAGGTTAAGATCATATGCACCTACCCTGAAGCGGACTCCCATAGACACGCAGACATACTACCAATGGGATTCCGCGGGGTCTATCCAGAGCGAAGCTGTTTTCCGTACCATCGGTAAAACACAACCTCCTACCGCACTTGCATAAGTATCCTATACTTAAATATATGAGAACTATGCCGTTGTGCCCTCACAACATGCACAAGTGCAGTACTAGTCTATTCCGCATTATCGATGTCCAATCTCGATAATACTACGACTAGGGATATTTAATGATTAAACCTTTATGGATTGATACTGTCTCATATCATCACAATCCGGAACTAATCATAGGGACTCTTACCATTTATATCAAAGTAAATAAATTACAAAACGGTAAAAGGCAATTTCATTACTACATAGTTAATTTTGTACAATAATACAATATCATTTACAAAATAGTGACGCTATGGGTCATAGCTGTCTAACAATCTCCCACTTGGCCTATAGCCAGTCACTCAAGCATCTAATACCTGAACTATGTATGTGCGCTCAAACTTTTCCCGAGGAATTATTTTCGTCAGCGGATCTGCAATGTTGTCCTCTGATGCGATCTTTTCGATCTTCACATCGCAACGATGTATGATCTCTCGAATCAGATGGAATCGTCGAAGAACATGTTTGGATCGTTGATGAGACCTTAGTTCCTTAGCCTGCGCTATGGCCCCGCTATTGTCACAATACAATAAAACGGGCTCAGCTGCTAATGGAACTACTCCTAATCCAACTAGGAATTTTCGGATCCAAACCGCTTCCTTTGCTGCTTCAGCTGCTGCAATGTACTCCGCTTCAGTTGTTGAATCGGCAACAGTATTTGCTTGGAAGATTTCCAGCTCACTGCTCCGTTATTCAAGCAAATATGTACCCGGTTTGCGACTTGAAGTCGTCTCTGTCGGTTTGGAAACTTGCATCGGTATACCCAAATACCTCAAGTTCTCCATCTCCATAGATTAAGAAAACATCCTTAGTTCTCTTAAGATACCTAAGGATACTCTTAACCGCCATCCAGTGATCCTTTCCTGGATCGGCCTGATATCGACTACACATGCTCAAAGCATAGGACACATCAGGTCGTGTACATATCATGGCATACATGATCGATCCAACTGCCGAGGCGAACGGAGTACGACTCATGTTGTCTCTCTCATCTTGTGTTTTAGGACACATGTCCCTAGATAGATAGACGCCATGTGATGTTGGCAACAGTCCCCTCTTGGACTGATCCATGTTGAATCTCTTCAACACTTTATCAATATATGTACTCTGGGAGAGTCCAAGTAGCCATCTAGATCTATCCCTGTAGATCATTTTCCTAGAATAAAAGCTGCTTCTCCCAGATCTTTCATGGAGAATTTCAATGAAAGCCAAGCTTTCACCGACGTTAACATGGGAATGTCATTGCCTATAAGCAATACATCGTCGACATAAAGGACAATAAAAGTCAGTGCACTCCACTAACCTTCTTATATACACAAGGATCATCTACGTTTTGAATGAAATCATATTCTTTTATGACCTCATCAAAACGTTGGTTCCATGACCTCGATGCTTGCTTCAGTCCATAAATGGACCGATTTAACTTACAAACCTTGTTTGCAAGTCTTGGTGTGATAAAACCGTCAGGTTGTTGCATATAAACATCCTCCAACAGGTTTCCGTTAAGGAAAGCGGTTTTAACGTCCATATGCCATATTTCGTAATCGTAATATGCAGCTATCGCAAGCATTATCCGAATGGATTTAATCATGGCAACGGGTGAGAAAGTTTCGTCATAATCAACTCCAAGTTGTTGACGATACCCCTTCGCTACGAGCCTAGCTTTGTACGTTTGTACGTTGCCATCCATGTCGGTCTTCTTGAAGACCCATTTGCATCCAATAGGCTTTACGCCTTCTGGTGCATCAACTAGTGTCCAAACTGGTTGGTATACATGGAATCCATTTCGGCTTCATGGCCTCTTGCCATAAAGTGGATTTGATACCTTGTATCGCTTCCTCATAGTAGCGGTTCAGTATCCTCAATAAGATTAATATCTACATGAGGTGAGATCAGGAATCCATACCTCTCAGGTATTACCCTGACTCTCTCCGACCTACGTAGTCCTTGTGTAATTGAAGAT